>QRFJ01003540.1:117785-187074 GCA_006176705.1 Cocos nucifera
TTGGCTCCCATAGAAGTTCGACTGCGGCTCGACCATTGTAGAGTTCGATTGGGTTTGGAGTCCAGTTGAAGGAGTTCGGCCACTGGATGAGTTCGACTTTTGAAGCATATTGGATGGGGTTCGACCGTTAGGAAGAAAATTTTCGATCGAAGCTCTTTCATGATTATCAGCTACATTAGACTAAGCACCACTTTGGCGGAAGCGGAATTTATCCCCAATAGTCCTACTTCTTTACTCAGTACTAATATGGATCCCAATATAGCAGCCATCATTATTTTCCTAACTTAGAAGTTTGATGATATGAAAGATTTTATGAAAATTGATAACAGTGCGATGTTGTCATTAAAACATCATGTTTATTAATTTAATCCAACTTCTTAAAATAATTAAGAATACGTAGATAGCAGTGAATCGGGTCGAATCCACAGAAAAGATAGTGTTTTTAGATTTGAAATCTCTAATTTTTGAAAAAAAAATGAAAAGAAAAGAGTTTTGAAATCAAAAGTGAAGTCGAAAAATAAAAAATAAAAATTAAAAGATGCAGGAATTTAAACTTGGTACTAAGATCTACTAGTTAGATCTTAGCATCTATTTGTAATAAAATAAAAGGTAATAATTAAAGTGCAAAAATTAAATTGCAATAAAAATAAAGAGCTAAAATTAAAGTATAAAAAATAAAATTTTCATTAATTAAAATTTTAAAATTTAAATACATAAAATTTAAAAAGCAAATAAAATAAAATAGCCTAATCTCTAATCTTGGATCGGCATTGGTGGAAAGATGGTGTAGAAGCCCAGCATTTTCTCTCAGCATTAGGTGCCTTGAAGTAGCCATTAACCCAAAGTCTGGCTTCATCCTATACCAAAGCTTCACCTTGATTGAAGATTTCTAGAGGCCTGGGGTCTTTTTTATAGAGCTAGGAGGGTTGGAGAGTTTTCTTCTGGGCAATGTGGGACTAAGGAGCTCTTTGATCATCAAAATATGAAGAAATCTAAGTGAAAATTAGATTAAAAGTAGTCTTGGTTGAATTCTACTGCTCTGGATGAAATCTGGCCATTCAATAGAAATCCAACGGACCAAAAATCATCAAAATTGGATGCATATCGGCCTAGATCAGGTTGGATTAAATTTTAGCCATTGATCATGCATTGATGGAGAAAATCTGATCGTTGATCATGCGTTTGGAGTCTTGATCACTGTCGGGAACTTTCTCCATCGTCGGATCTTCGTCGGCTATTTTTTTGGCCATCGGATCATGCCAGATCACTGAGCACTATTCGAATCAAAGAAGGATTTATCATGGGTCGTCGGATCTCCATCGGATCGAATGCAGGCAATTAGATCGCACAATTACTATAGCTATGGACTGCATGAACCGGGTATATCGAATGCCTCAGCCAATCGCCACTCGCTGCTTTGTTGCAAAATTACCTCTTTATCCTGTAAACCACGATGGATTTTTCATGAACCCCTTAAGGGTCTAGGTCCACCACGTGTCACTTTGTGATTCGTTGGTTTTTGCTGAGCTGGCGGTCTACGCCTGGATTATGGATCGGCTGATGGCTTCCGCGATTGAGTCAACTTATGTGGCTGGCTTGGTGCACTGGCTTCGTCGGCTTGGCTCGGCATATTTGGACGCGTTGGTTGATATGGTGCGGCCGCTTGAGCCGGCTGAGTCATTTTTCTTTTTAATTAAATTTTTATTTATTTTATTTCTTTAGAAATTTATATCTTCTTCATTTTATATGAAACTTATTTTATTATGATCAAAAAAATAAGCTCTTTCTATTGATAATAAAATTTAATATTTTAATTTTATTTTTTAATTAATTTTTTAATTAATAAAAATATGAATTTGTTAAACATATGTATCAATTAGTTAATAATTCTTAAAAATTAATATAAATTAATTAATAAATTAATACTTTTATTAGTGAATTTATGGTACTTATCACATCCCCCAACTTAAGCTTTGCTCATCCTCGAATAAAGAATGAATTTAGTTTTAAATATGTTTTAACTTTAGAGTTTCAAATTTTAGCTAAGCAATTTTCAAAATGGCCATTGATATTTAGTAGAGTATAAGTGAGATATATCATTAGGATATTAATACTTATCAATAAAAAAATTAAGTAAAGAATATTAAATTTTTTTAAAATTATCCCATCTTTATCTCTGATTTGTCTAAACTTTCAGATAGACAAGTATATTGCTACTTCCATCCTTCATTTATTGATTTTTATTTTTATATTACCCACATTTTGATGTGAATATCATTGCTTACTTAGGCAATGAGACCCGATTACTCAATGGAAAACTAATATATATTTTTTTTAACGTTGTATCACTATTGAGTGTTTTAACCCCTTAAGCTTTCTATTTGATCCATGTAGCGAGTCTTGGGTAATGACTTCCAAACTAGTTGACTTTAGGGCACTAGGTATAGAATATCCCTCGGACTTACTAGCTCGGATCAAACAGGCAATGAGTTAAAATTAGCTTTACAACGAGCTTCTTTGTCCTTCCTATCTTTTGATGCAAAACTCAATGCTTACTTAGGCAAAGAGGTTCAGTTACTCAGTAAGAAGTAATTGAAAACTATTTTATTTAATTTTTTATATGAAGAAATGTATATTTATCCTACACAAGTTCATAAAAAGTAGACTTTTCTTTGATTAGTAGAAAAAATTAGAAATGCTTAAAGAATTTTTTTTTTTTATGTTTTAGACTTAACTCTTTATTGAATTTTTTTAATACTTGATTCCTCAATATCTCACAGATTCTCTGATCTATGCATTAATTTTATTTTAAAAATGCTTAGTTTAATTCAATTCTTAAGCATAATCAGGTGTCTAAATACTAAATACTAACTTTTGTTGAGGACTTAAAATTTTAAAATTTTTATTTTTCTTCTCCTCAACTTAATCAAATTGTCCTCAATGGAGAAAAAAATTAAAGGGTGTAATAAAAAACATGAAAGAATACACCTGACTCAGTATATTTTTGGTCCAGCATATGCCTTTGAGAATTTGGGCTCTCCCTCCAACTTATTCAACATGTCCTAAAAAAATAAATTAGATGAAAAAACTAAATATTGGGTTGCCTCCCAATAAGCGCTAAGTTTATCATCTTCAGTCAGACACAATGCAGCTTACTATCTTGTGTCAAATATTGGATTGATAAATTTTAATGGTTTTGGATTGCGAATTTTAGAAAGTTGATTTCTTATTCCTTTACTGATATAATCATTGTTAATTCTAGGAACATAATTTGTGACCCCATTCTTAGACCCATGTTTATTAAGAATTTCTCCTATTTGTTCTTCTTAAATGCTCATGAATTGAGTTTTCGAATTAGGAGTTAAGTTTAATGCACTGGATACTGGAAGGATGACTAAAAGTGGTTTTAATTCTGAAGATAAATTAATATGATCTTACTTAAATAACTCCATTGATACCTCATTACATGCCTCTTGATTTTTGTAAGAAGAACCGACTTTTAGGGTTGAAGGGAATAGGACATTAGGTTTATAAGTTTTGGGTAAATCATCTATTCTCTTTTTCTCTTTTTCTATCTCATTTAAACTAGAACTAGCATAAGTACTAGTTTTTGGCTTGGGTTCTTCTATGTGATTAGTCTTAGTACTAATCTGTTCTTCTAAATTTTCATTTTGGCTAGCATCAGTACTAGCTTCTCTCATCTGATCTTGGTATGGGTTCATAAAAATTCTATAGCTTTTAAGTTCAGAAATTACTTTAGCATTCTCAAATTGGGAATCCTTAAGTGAGACATTAGATTGATAACTTGGTCTAGGTGGTTGGTGGATATTAGGTTGATTGTTTGAAATTGGTAGGCTCGATAGTTAATCTAGTTCTCTCCTTATGTTGGACTCAACTAATTATCCTATTTGAGCTTCTAGCCTGGCGATAGATTCTTGTTAAGATCGATTGTTATTGATTCAGAATTAACTATTGAAGTTGGTTAAATCTATCGTTAGCTAGATTAGTCTGTTGAGGAGGTGGGTATAATAGCTAGTTGTTATATGATGGCTAGGTAAAGTGACTAGACTGACCATTATTATAGGCATAGTTTTAGTATTGGGGTCAATTTTGATAGTTTTGGATAGGTAAAATTTGGGTCTGAGCTTGAGTTTGTTGGGATGTCCAAGAAAAATTATAGTAGTTACTCCAATGTCTATTATATGAATTTAAAAGGAGATTATTAACTGGCTTGGAGTAGCCTTGAGTAGTTTGGACTTGTTTTTGGATAAAAGATGAAAATTATGTTGCAACAGGATATTCATTCACATGATGGGTTGGGCTAGCACAGATTGAATAAATCTTCTGATAATTAGAAGATGATGTGAATTGTGTAGGAGATTGTTGACCTAGGGTTAGGAGTTGATCTAATTTCTAGGCAAGAAGATCAATTTTATCTAATTTTTGGACTACTAGGTTTAGATCAACCATTTGATTATCAGGTTTAATATGAATCAACTATTCAATTAAGTTCAACTAAATTAGAAAAAGCAATTTCCTACCCTGCATATTTTAGTGTAACCCTAATGTATGGATCAAAATTTTTTAGATTTTTTTTAGAATTTTTTTATATTTATATTTTTTATTATTTTATTATATTATTATTTTTTTAAGAATTAATTTTTTTTAAATTATTTTAATTATTTTAACTATTATTTTTAATTTAATTTAATTATTATTTTTAATGCATATATTTTTTAGTTAGTTTAATTTAATTTGATTTGATTTAATTTTTAAAGGAGAAAGGAGAAGAAAGAAAGAAGAATTCTAAAGAGGAGGTCCTAAGGAGTTCTAGAACTAAAAAAAGAGAGAAGAATTAGGTTTAATTAGTGTTAATATTGATTAGCAATCAAGTTGGTCAATCAATCCTGACTAATAGTTATCCTAGATCTAGATAGCTCCTAACTACCAAGGTCACCTTCAGGCCCTCCAAGTGTAGAATTAGCCAATCAACTAGCTAGATAAGTGTAAGATCAGTGGGAGTCCCTCCATTGCTTGCCTTAGACACCAATTGTGCTTGGCCAGTAAGCTAATGGAACCAATTAGAAACCACCTTCCTTTGGGCCTGGTCATCTCTGAACTATTTTTCTAGACATCAGTCAAATTGACTATCCTTAATCTGATTCAACTCTTAGGATTTCTTATCCTATTGAGCTCGAGTTTCCTAGGAATTGATGTCTAATTGATTTTAAAATTAAAGGACTTAGGTCAATGCAGGATGTTGGTTGGTTGTTTGTGGGCCAAGGAAGGATGATTAAATCTCCACCTTATCTTGTTTAATGGGTTGTGCCCTTAATTTGATTTAATATGAATATGCACAAAAAAATTTTAATCAAAGGGTTCTATGCAATTTAAACTAGATGTATGTAACTAATTGAATTCTGAAAGGCTTACCTTGCCTCCAACAATCACCAAAAGAAAATAAAAATAAAACTAATATGATGCATGCTCTAAATAGTTAGGATTTCTAATCTTATCATGAGACTTTTAATTAGGTTTAAATGGATATTTTTTAAATTAATTTAAAAATAAAGTGAATAAATAAATAAATAAAAAGGAAAGAGGACTAGAGTTAGGATTGATCTCATCAAGCAAAACTCTTGATTCTTTTTATTCTTTAATCTCTTTTTTTATAAAATAAAAAAAGTTAGCAGGAAATATTTATAAGAAAATAAAAATTTTATTTATAATTTATTTACAAAAAAATTAAAAAGATCAAAAATTTAATATCCATGCCTTCTCCAGAAATGACGCCAAAAATTTGGTGCATTTGCTAAAATTATTTTTAATTTATTTAAAATAAATTAAAAATTAAAATAAATAATTAAAAATAATCTTCGATAATGATGCCAAAAATTTGACAGGAGCAAAATGTTGTCATTAAAATACCGTGTTTATTAGTTTAGTTCGACTTTATAAAAAATTTAAGAATACATAGATAGTAGTGAGTCGGATCAAATCCACAAGGAAGGTAGTATTTTTAGATTTGAAATCTTTAATTTTCTTATAAAAAAAAGAAAAGAATTTTAAAATCAAAAGTAAAATTGAAAAATAAAAAATAAAAAATAAAAGGTACAGAAATTTAAACTTGGTACTAAGAGCTACTAGTTAGATCTTAGCATCTACTTGCAATAAAATAAAAAGTAATAATTAAAGTACAAAAATTAAATTATAATAAAAATAAAGAGCTAAAATCAAAGTGCAAAAAATAAAATTTTTATTAATTAAAATTTTAGAATTTTAATACATAAAATTTAAAAAAGAAATAAAATAAAATAGCCTAATCTCTAATCTTGGATCGGCATTGGTGGAAAGATGGTGTAGAAGCCCAGCTTTTTCCCTCGACATCAGTTGCCTCGAAGCAGCCATTAACCCAAAATTGGGCTTCACCCTATACCAAAGCTTTATCTTGATTGAAGATTTCTAGAGGCCTAGGGTTCTTTTTATAGAGCTAGGAGGGTTGGAGAGATTTCTTCTAGCAATATGGGACTAAGGAGCTCTTTGATCGTCAAAATATGAAGAAATCTGAGTAAAAATTAGATTAAAAGGAGTCCTGATTGAATTCGACTACTTTAGATGAAATCTGGCCGTTCAATGGAAATCCAATGGACCAAAAATCATCAAAATCGGATGCATATCGATCCAGATCACATCGAATTAAATTCTGACCATTGATCGCGCGTTGATGGAGAAAATCTGATCGCTAATCATGCGTTTGGAGTCTTGATCATCGCTGGGAGCTTTCTCCATCATCAGATCTTCATCGACTAGTTTTCTGGCCATCGGATCGTACCAGATCATTGAGCACTATTTGAATCAAAGAAGGATTTATCATGGGCCATCGGATCTCCATCAGATCGAATGTAGGCCATTGGATCGCGTAATTATTGTAGCTATGGACCGTGCGAACTGGGTACACCGAATGCCTCAGCCAATCACCACTCATTGCTTTGATGCAAAATTATCTCTTTACCATATAAACCATGATGGATTTTTCATGAACCTCTTAAGGGTCAAGGTCCACCACGTGTCACTCCGTGATTCATCGATTTTTGCTGAGCTGGCAGTCCATGCTTGAATCGTGGACCGGCTGATGGCTTTCAAAGTTGAGTCAGCTTACGTGGCTGACTTGGTGTGTTAGCTTTGTCGGCTTGGCTCGACGCATTTGGACGCACCGACTGATATGGTGCGGCGGCTTGAGCCGGCTGAGCCATTTTCCTTTTTTATTAAATTTTTATTTATTTTATTTCTTTAAAAATTTATATCTTCTTTGTTTTAGCTTCGTTTTGCATGAAACTTATTTTGTTTTGATTAGAAAAATAAGCTCTTTCTATTGATGATAAAATTTAATTTTTAATTTTATTATTTTTTAATTAATTTTTTAATTAATGTAAATATAAATTTCTAAAAAATATGTATTAATTAATTAATAATTTTTAAAAATTAATATAAATTAATTGATAAATTAATACTTTTATTGATAAATTTATGGTACTTATCAAAAATCATGAGTGAAAGAATAACAATACTAGAAGAAGCTAAGCAAAGAAAACTTGAACCTAAGTCTCTCCAACTGCCTATAGGACAGAGAAGAAGGAATCTAGACCGAGATCGATCTATAGTGGCACACCCACACCATAACCAATTTGATCAAGATGAGCATGTCCTTAGAAATATGAAGATTAAAGCCCTATGTTTTGATGGTTGTCTAGATCTGAGAGAGTACCTAAATTAGACATCGGGCATGGACCACTATTTTAAATGGTACGAAATATCTGAAGCAAGGAGAGTTAGGTTTGCTAGGATGAAGTTTGTTAGGCAAGTTTGACTTTATTAAAAAAGTGTTGAGCATCTTCTCAATCAGAGAAGATAAGATTTGATAGAAACCTAGGATGAAATGAAGGACAAACTCAAAGAAAAATACCTCCCCACCTCCTACCTGAAGAAAAATCTGATTTTTCACCGTAGGATCGTCCAGATCTGATTAGATTTAAGGTAAATTTTTTTACAAAAATTTTTATGATCTGATTAGATCTAAGAGTTCTCAGATATAATCAAGGTGATCTAATATTAAAAATTAAAAATAAAATTAAATTAGATTTAATTTTTTGTACCTGATTAAATAATGTAATTAACCTGCGATGATCTTGATTGTTCCTAAGGTTATGGAATGAGCCATGCATGTCAGGCCTCTACCGATATTTACTTGGATAAGATCTAAATGTCTTTTCCTCAAGAATATTTTTTCAAAAGATCAAATTTGAATCTAATCTGTAGATCCTTCAAAAAGATCTTGAATGCAGTGTGCTCATCTCACGAACACCATCGCATAGATGCCGAATCTTATACCAAAATTCTTAAACCTTTTTCTCTAATTTGTGCCCAACCTTTGGCATGTAGAAGAGGGAGAGAGAGAGGATTAGGGGGGGTGAGGGATATGATAGGGGCGATAGCAACTTGGGCATGGAAAATTATTTTATGCGATACTAGCTCTTTGATGTGAGAAAGGATTTTATTCCCAATGCCACATTGAGTCCTTATTTGATCAAACAACTAATTTATTTTAATCATTAGGATTCATGGACTTATTATCCATGCAGAGCACCAGATCCTATTTGGTTTTTATGTCAAAAATCAATAAAAAAGGGGGCAACATGAGTAGCGCCTAGGACTCTTCCTTCAAGAGTTTGATCCAAATCAAACTCTACCAAAACCCAGTCAAACCACTACCAAAAATTACAAAATTTGGTACATCCAAAGTAAGAATTAAGCACTATGACATATCCAAAAATTAGAATAAAATAATTTTCAGCAAACTTTTTAGAAGTATCTAATCAGGTGACCCTCAATTCTCTCAAATAGGTCAACTTTTGATCCTAGTCTAATTGCACTAGGAATGCATTTAATTTTTATAATTAATCTGATCTGGATTGGTTTCAATCAGATGAAAATAAATTCATTCAAAATATAGGAATGAGTCAAATCAAATTTGACTCGATTGCGATGAATCAAAAAGATTACAGAAGTAGAAAGTCAGGCTCAATCGTGTGCTAGCACGATTATCTTGAACCTAATTGGATCTAATCCAAATCAATCAAATTAAATTAGCTCAATTGATGACATCTAGATCTAAACTCTTATTTGTGTGATCTAGTTAGGTTCAATTTCATATGATAATGAGATATGTCACGATCTCTATGATCGACATCATCAAAATATTTTTCAATGGATTAGAATTTTTTTGATCCATATAATTAGAATGATCAATCATCAAAATCATTCTAATTGCTTCCAAAATCCACCAGTGACACCTAGCAGTATATGGTGGCAACCTATCAAAACTAAAAGCAAACCTCTTGGTGTAGCTACCTATGTGATTGGGTTCTTCTATCTTAAGCTCCAATCGGTTAGGGTTAAGGTGAACTCGTCAAACCCAACATCCATCATATGAATCAATCATTTGATTCGAGTCTGATGTGAAATCCTAATAGAAACTCATTTTATCATCTTCACACTACTATGGCCATGGGCTTAAGGACTCAATCTCATAATTATCATAGGACTACTCCTCATCTACTGAGGTAGATAGATTCCGTATTGGTGCAATCTAATTCCTATAATGAACATGCTAAAGCCAATATACACCTCAGGATTTCGAATGACTAGAAGATCGAGTTATGATGTAGTCAAACTATAACACCCTCAAGGTGAATTGCCTATGCACCTTAGGTCAAAGAACTAGACACACCATTGCAGCATCGAGCCAGTCATCGATGAGAAGGTAGACTTCCTTATGACTGCTCGAGGTGGTCATGCTTAGTGCTCTCATTCTCTAACGAGTATTTATACACTCGCTCCGATGGCTCCACACCATAGACTTAAGACTCCTCTATACAAAGAAAGCGATCGTACACCAATCTTATGGATCGATCATCATCTTAGTGGTGATCCTACTGTCGGAAGCAGTTTATGAGTTAATTATGAAAATCATGTTTTAAATTTTTAACTCTTGAAAATATGAATTGTCATTACCATTAACTCAAATAATGTATTACAGATACTTTAAATACATACTATGATAGAAAATAATCTTTTTACTAATTTATAGTCAAAATTATAAAATTGTCCTTAGAAGTGTATTACAAGTGTTTAGCCAATCTAACTTTTAGGGCACACATCTAACAAACTCCGATTTGACCTAAATCCAATTGGCTATAAATCAAAGTCCCATCTTTTCAAGGTGGGCTTCAATCTTCTGGTGACTCAATAGCTTTGTCAGTGGGTCAGCCGCATTATCTGTAGTGTCGATTCTCTTGATCTCGACATATCCCTTCCCGAGGTAATCGCGTATGTGGTGGTACGTCACTCAATGTGCTTGAAATTCTGGTGGCACCTCAGCTCCTTAGCAAGGGCTATATTGCCATTATTATTGTAGTACAGAGGGATGGCATCTGATGTTATCACTTCAAGCTCTACGGTAAACTTCTCGTACCAAAATGCCTCCTTTGTAGCCTCCGATGCAGCGATGTACTCTACATCCATGGTGGAGTCTGCTATCACCGTCTGCTTGAAACTCTTTCAACTGACAGCTCCACCATTATAAACAAACAGACTTTCAGATGTTAACTTTCGATCATCTAGGTTGAACAGAAAATCCAAGTCTATGTATTCCTGGACCTGGAGTTCTCTATTACCAAAAATTAAAAGTATATTCTTAGTTCTTCTCAAGTACTTAAGAATATATTTCACAGAAGTTCAATACTCTTTACCTGGATTCGATTGATATCTGCTCGTGACACTCATAGCATGGGCAATATTAGGTCATGTACATAGCATGGCATACATGAGGCTCCCTATTCCCAAAGCATAGGGGATCTTGCTCAGGAGTTCAATCTCCTCACATGTGCTAGGGTACATCTTTTTGATGAGATGAATGCCATATCCAAAGGATACTAAACACCTCTTGGAGTTTTTCATGTTGAACCTCTCCAGCACCTTCTTTATGTACATCTTCTATGAGAGACCCAGCATCCCATTCGGTCTATCCCTATAGACCTTAATTTCTCGAATAAAGGATGCCTCTCCTAGATCTTTGATGAAAAACTCCTTAGACAACCATATTTTGACTGCAGTTAACATGAAAATATCAATCCTAATTAGAAGGATATTATCCACATACAGTACGAGGAAGATAATAGCGCTCCCGCTGACCTTTTTGAAAATATAGGGCTCCTCCTCATTTTTGATTAATCCAAATGATTTGATTACATTATTGAAATGAGCATTCCAGCTCCGAGATGTTTGCTTAAGTCCATATATGGATCTTTGTAGCTTACATAACTGTGATCATCATCACTGGATGTGAAATCTAGCGATTATTCTATATAGATATCTTCCTCAAGATATCTATTTAAGAATGCCATTTTCATGTCCATCTACCATATTTCATAATCAAATAGTTTGCAATAGCAAGTAATGTGCGGATGGATTTAAGCATGTCTACTAGCAAAAAAGTATCCAGATAGTCAATACCTTCGTGCTGACTATATCCTTTCACTACGAGCCTTGCTTTGAATATCTCTATATTTCTATCAGCACCTATCTTTCTTTTGAAGATTCATTTACACCCAATAGGTACTATACATTCAGGTGGAGAGTTATCTAAGGAAAGTAGTTCTCGATTCCACTACTTGAAATGCCATGGTTACGGTCATTTTGCTGCACAATGCCCCAATCGATCTTTATTTATGGAAGAATTAGAAGAGAAAACTCTAGAAAATATTAAGGAGAAAGTTTATAAAGCTGATCCAGACTTAGTTGAGTAGTTTGAGAGTACTGAGGACATCCAAGGTTTTGTTGCACCAAAGTTAGACCTTAGGCTTGGAGTCGTTAGGTATATTCTAGCATAGACTAGGAAGAGTGAAGAGTAGCATAGGACCTCTATTTTTCACACCTTCATAAAATTTAGCGATAAAATTTATAAGATAATCATTGATAGTGATAGCTATATCAATGCTATCTCCACCAACATGGTTAACCGATTAAGATTAGCTCCTGTAGATCATCCCAGCCTATACCGTATGTCTTGGATAGATTTCTTCTCTATTACTATCAAACATAGATGTCGTATTCCCATCCAGCTCCATTCTTACCAGGATCATGTTTGGTGCAATGTCTTACCAATGAAAGTCGGAAGTATCATATTAGATCAGCCTTGGTTGTTTGATAATGATGTTACAGTTTATGGCCAAACCAACTTCTGTAGTTTTACTCATAAGGGTAAGAAGATCATGATCAATCCTTCCCCACCTAAGATAGGTAATAGACCAAAAGAAAACATAAAAAAAAAAGCATCTATTTGATAGGTGCTAAGGAATTAGAGATGATCATGAATAAATGATCACCAGTTTGGATGCTTGCTATGAGAGAAGTTCGTGAGGATCCTAAGATAGATCATCCCAAGGAAGTAGCTAGCCTTCTTAGTAAATTCCATGATGTCTTTCTTGAGGATCTCCGAGATTACTTACTGCCCATGAGAAATATTCAGCATGCCATTAATTTGGTAGCTCGATTTATCCTACCTAATTTGCCCCATTATAGGTTGAATTCCACTGAGCATGCTGAGCTGCAAAGGCAAGTTAGAGAGCTGATAAAAAAGAAATTCATAAAAGAGAGTTTAAGTCCTTATGTGATTCCTGCACTATTGACTCCAAAGAAGAATGGTACATGAAGTATGTGCATAGATAGCCATGCCATTAACAAGATCACCATTAAGTATCATTTTTTCATCCTTAGGCTAGATGACATGCTAGATATGATGGCCAGAGCCACTATTTTTTCTAAGATTGATCTCAAAAGTGGTTACCATCAAGTAAGGATTAGACTAAGAGATGAGTGAAAAATTGCTTTTAAAATGAAAGATGGTTTATATGAGTGGATGGTGATGCCATTTAGATTATCTAATGCTCCTAATACTTTCCTGAGATTAATGATCCAAGTACTACGATCATTTATAGAAGTGTTTGTAGTCATGTACTTTGATGACATTTTGATCTATAGTCGAACCAGAGAGGACCATTTAGATCATCTTTGAAAAGTATGCCAAGTTCGTAGAATAGAAAACTTGTATGCCAATCCTAAGAAATGTGCTTTCATGACGGACTGTGTCATCTTCTTAGATTTTATTATTTTCCCTGATGGTGTATCTACCGATCCTAAAAAGATTAGAGCAATAGTTGAGTGGCCGATACCTAAGAGCGTGCATGACGTGCGGAGTTTTCATGGATTAGCAACCTTTTATCATAGGATCATAAAAGGATTTAGCACCATAGCCGCTCTCATCACTGACTGCATTAGAAAGAGAGATTTTGAATGGACTAAGATAGCCAATAGAGCCTTCCTAGATATTAAGGATAAAATGACTCACACCCTAGTCTTATGTCTACATGATTTTTCCAAGATTTTTGAAGTAGCATGTAACACATTAGGAGTTGGGATTGATGGTATCCTTAGTCAAGAAGGTCATCCGATAGTATACTTTAGTGAGAAACATAACGATTCTAAACTAAATTATTATACCTATGATAAGGAGTTTTATGCGATAGTCCAAGCCCTAAGATGCTGGAGACATTACCTACAACTATAAGAATTTATTTTGTACTCAGATCATGAAGCCCTCCAATTCCTGAATTTTCAAAAGAAATTGAATCATAAGAATGGTAGGTGGGTCGAGTTTTTGCAAGCCCATACTTTTGTTCTGAAACACCATGCGGCTGTAGAGAATCATGCTGTTGATGTCCTGAGTCGACGTCATATTTTGTTGTCCACAGTTAATGAGGTTGTTGATTTTGATAAGATTAAAAAAGATTATGAAGAGTGTCTAGATTTTGGCAGCATACATACCACTTTATCAAAAGGACCATCTAAAGAATATAGTAAATATACTTTTTAGGATGGTTACTTATTTAGAGGAGCTAGGCCGTGTGTCCTCCATACATCTTTTTGAGATTTTCTAGTTTAGGAACTACATGCTGGAGTATTAGCTAGACACTTTGGTAAGAATGAATCCATAGAGTCGGTGGAAGTTTAGTACTTTTAGCCAAGCCTGAAAAGAGATGTCGCTCGAATTATTACCTAGTGTAGAACGTGTGTCGTGGCCAAGCAAAGAAAGCAGAACACCAGCCTATACACATCCTTGCTTATACCAAACTATCCATGGCAAGATTAGCATAGATTTTATTTTAGGCTTACCTAAGATAGTTAGGAAGCATGGTTCTATTCTAGTGGTTGTAGATAGGTTTTCAAAAATGGCCCATTTTTGCCCTATTGTCAAACATCTGATGCATCAAAATTTGCAAGAATATACTTTAATGAGATTATTAAATTGTACAGATTATCTAAAACCATTATGTCTAATATGGATATTAGATTTATGAGCTACTTTTGAAAAATCCTATGGCACCTTCTAGGGACAAAATTAAAATTTTCTTCTAGCTTTCACCTACAAATAGATCGTCAGACCAAAGTGGTCAATAGGAGTCTTGAAAATTTATTGCATTGCTTGATTTGCGAGCTTTTGGATAACTAGGATCTTTTATTGCCCTGAGCCAAATTTGCATATAATAGTTTTGTTAATAGGTCCGTTGGCATAAGTCCTTTCGAAGTAGTTTATGGATATCAACCTAGAAAACTAATAGACCTCATCCCACTGTCCATGCATGCTAGAATTTTTGAATCTACAGTCATTTGCACAACATGTCAAGAGTCTACATAAAGAGATTAGTAAAAAATTAGTATTAATAATAAAATTTATAAACAAAATATAGATTCTCATCGATGTGCTCAAGAGTTTGCAGAAGGAGACATGTGATGGTTCGAATGAGGCCTGAATGATTTCCACCAGGAATCGTCAAGAAGTTACATGCTTGAGGAGCAGGTCCGTTTAAGATTTTGAAAAAGATCAGACTAAATGTGTATGTTGTAGATTTACCTTCTAATTTTGAGATTAGCTCTACTTTTAACGTTGCAGATCTCATCGCCTATAAAAAGCCAACTTGGATACCTAATGAGCTATTTGAGCCTGAACTAACCTTTAAGAGAGAGCCTATTCCTAAGTGTTCTTAAGCTAAAATATCAAAGCATGATCAAATTGAGAGAATTTTGGATGAGCAAATTATCTCCATCTGAAGTCACGGCTATCAGTGGTACTTAGTTAGATGACAAGGTCGATCGGAGTCTGAAGATATCGGGATCACCTGAGAAGAGCTACAGCATAGTGATCCTAATTTACTTGAGCATCACCAGAGCAGAATCAATACCCACTTGATAGGATCGAGTCCTCCCCACCTCGAGAAAATTGGTGCGGACACTAGAGCCTCCAGAAGCCGACGACATAATTTAGATTCAATTTGGATTGAAGAAGCCACATCAAATTAACTCTACTTCAGTTATTTGATTCTAGTTCTTTTGATTTAGTTAATTAGTTCTTTTGATATATTTAGTTTTGGATCCATAGGACCATACTTGGATTTATATTGGATTAAAGTTTTTCTTGGAAAGAGACTATTATGGACCATGTCATCTTTCAAGCCACCACTCTCCACACGCCCAGGAAGAAAATACACATGCCAGCATGTGCCATGCCTAAAGATCCTCATGCTAAGTTATGCCAAGCATCAAACGCCCACATGGAGTTTCTTTTCTTTTTTAGGATTTCTTAAGAGTTCTTGATTTCTTACATTTTTGGTTGAAAGACTGATTTTTTCTCCATGATTCCATAAAAGATAGATATGATATATTATTATATTTTAAAACTAGATATAATATTTTACTTTTTTGTTGGGAGGGTTGATTTCTTCCTTATAAAGAGAAGAGAATTTCAAAAGACATAGGACTTCTATGGTCCTCTATAAATCCATGTATCTTTCATGAATGAGACAATGAATGCATGAATGATTTGAAGGAAAATCCTGATTTCCCAGACCAGGTTCATTCAGATCTGATCAGATCAAGAGATATATTTAAAAAATTTCTCTTTGATCTAGATCAGATCTAAGATATTTCAGATCTAATTATTATTATTTTAGAAATTAAAATAAAATTAGATAAATTAAATCAGATTTAATTTACCTTGATATGGGTAATCCTATTACCCGTTGATGATCCTATTTACAGCGGAAGGTTCTGGATCTAGCCATGCAAGTGTCGGGCCTCTACCGGTATCCATTCGGATTGGATTTAGAGATCCTCTTCTTCTCTATCACATCTCCAAAAATTCAGATCTGGATCTGATCTGGAGGATCTTCAAAACTCTTTTGAAGATCAGCAGTCGTCCTTTGCAGCAGCGCAGCCTTCTTAGCTTTTGATCGCCTTTCTTTGATCTGAATCGCACCAACCAAAAGTCCAAAACTCCTTTTGGACGTGGAGAGGAGAGGGAGAAGGTGGTTTGGCATGGAGGAAGGAGGGGAGAGGCAGCCTTGGGGCGTGGGTTTCAATTTCTCAAAACTTAATTGAGTTGGGCGCAGGGTCTTATTTATAGACTAAGCTGTGATCCAACTCCTCTTCCTTCCCAACCAATCACAACCCTTTGTGAAATCAGATCTAAATCTGATTGGTGGGAATAGAGTCCCCTGGATTCCTCCTTAGAGGGTGCCTAAGACCAGTCAAAGTTGGTTCTTAGGAGAACTCTAATTGGAATCCAAAAAGGAGATGGAGTCCTTGTCCAACAAGGACTCCTAGGCGCCTCCAACTTGGGCACACGCCTAGGGTGGCGTGCGCCCTTCTCCTTGCCAGGTTCTGGCAGGGGGACAGGCCCCCACCAGCTCTCCAATAGGTGCATGACATGTGGTCAAAAGTCAAAGTGTCAATGGTCAACGTTTGACCAGTCAAAGGTAGACTTTTGACCAAAGTCAAAGAACAAGAAATGGCAGGTGACCAAAAATGGCAGGTAATGTCTTACAAATAAGACAACCTTATTCTGACTTGGACAACCTCCAGTCAGACCATATGAAGGCCTCTGATTGAGCACAAACTCCTTTGGCTCAGTCAGGACAACTTATTTATGATAGTAAAAGAAGAACGTTAGGTTCAATCGAGTGCTAGCACGATTTTCCTTGAACCTAATTGAATCTCATTCAGATCAATTGAACTAGATCAGTTCAATTGATGATCACCAGATTCAAACCCTTGTTTGTGTGACCCAGTTAGGTTCAGTTCTGTATGGTAATGGGATATGTCATGATCTCTATCATCGACATCATCGAAACTCCTTTCGATGGATCAGAACTCTTCTGATTCGAACAGCTAGAATGATCGATCATCTAAATCATTCTAATTGCTCCCAAAATCCACCAGTGACACCTAGCAGTATATGGTGGCAACCCATCAGAGCTGAATGCGAACCTCTTGGTGCAGCTACCTGTGTGATTAAGTTCTTCTATCTTGAGCCCCGATCAGATTAGGGTTAAGGTGAACTCGTCAAACCCTAGTCTCTGTCATATGATGTAATCATTCGATTCGAGTCCAATGTGAAAATCTAAATAGAAACTCTTTCTATTATTTCACTCTGCCATGGCCATGGACTTCTGGACTTGATTCTCATGATCATCATAGGGCTGCTCCTCTACCACCGAGGTAGATAGATTCCATCTTGATGCAATCCAGTTCCTACAATGAACATGCTATAGCCAACATACACCTCAGGGTTCCATATGGCTAGGAGACCGAGTAATGGTGTAGTCAAACTATAACACCCTCAAGGTGAACTGCCGATGCACATCTCAGGTCAAAGAACCAGACACACTACTGCAGCATCGAGTCAGTCATTGACGAGAAGGTAGACTTCCCTAATGACTACTCGAGGTGGTCACGCTCAGTGCCCTCGTTCTCTAACGAGTACCTGTACTCTCGCTCCGGTGTCTCCACACCGTAGACTCAAGACTCATCTACTAAAGAGAAGCGATTGTACACCAACCTTCCGGATCAATCACCATCCTCGTGATGATCCTATGGTCGGGAGCATTTTATGAGTTAATAATGATTATTCATGTCTTAAATTTTCAACTCTTGAAAATATGAATTATCATTACCATTAACTCAAAGGATGTATCACAGACACTAAATACACATATGTGATAGAAAATAACCCATTTTATTGATTATTAGTCAAAATTATAATTTTGCCCCTAGAAGTGTATTACAAGTGTCAGCCAATTCTGGCTTCTAGGGCACATATATCTAACAATCTCCCACTTGTCCTAAAGCCAATTGGCTACAAGTCTAAGTCCCATCTTCTCAAGGTGGGCTTCGATCTTCTGCTGGCCCAACGGCTTTGTAAGTGGGTCTGCCACATTATCTGTGGAGTTGACTCTCTTGACCTCGACATAACCCTTCTCGAGGTAATCGCGGATGAGGTGGTATATCTGATGGCCAGCAAACTTCTTGTACCAATGTGCTTGATATATCTGCTTCCAGAACTCTTCCAGCTGACAGCACCACCATTGCACACAAACAGACTTCCAGATGTCGACTTTCGATCATCTATATCGGACATGAAATCCGAGTCTGTGTATCCCTGGACTTGGAGTTCTCCATTACCAAAGACCAACATCATATCCTTAGTTCTTCTCAAGTACTTAAGGATACATTTCACAGAAGTCCAGTGTTCTTCACCTGGATTTGACTGATATCTGCTTGTGACACTCACAGCATGGGCTATATCAGGTCGTGTACATAGCATGGCATACATGAGGCTCCCTATTGCAGAAGCATAAGGGATCTTGCTCATGCATTCTATTTCCTCAGGTGTGCTGGGGCACATCTTCTTGGAAAGATGAATACCATGTCTGAAGGGTATTAATCCCCTCTTAGAGTTTTCCATACTAAACCTCTTTAGTACTTTCTCTATGTACATCTTCTGTGAAAGTCCTAGCATCCTATTCGGTCTATCCCTATAGACCTTAATTCCTAGAATAAAGGATGCTTCACCTAGGTCTTTCATGGAGAATTCCTTGGACAACCATAATTTTGACTGTTGTCAACATGGGAATATCATTCCCAATAAGGAGGATGTCATCCACGTACAATACGAGGAAGACAACAGCGCTCCCACTGACCCTTTTTGAAAACACATGGTTCCTCTTCATTTTTGATGAAACCAAACTTTTTGATCACATCATTGAAATGAGTGTTCCAGCTCCGAGATGCTTGCTTAAGTCCATATATGGACCTTTGCAGCTTGCAAACCTTGTGATCAGTATCACTGGATGTGAAACCTAGCGGCTGTTCCATATAGATATCTTCCTCAAGATATCCATTTAAGAATGCCGTTTTCACGTCCATTTGCCATATTTCATAATCGAAATAGGCTGCAACGGCAAGCAATGTGCGGATGGATTTTAGCATAGCCACTGGGGAAAAGGTATCCTGATAGTCAATGCCTTCGCGTTGACTATAACCTTTTGCCACTAGTCTAGCCTTGAATGTCTCCACATTCCCATCTGCACCAATCTTTCTCTTGAAGATCCATTTACACCCAATAGGTACTATACCTTCTGGTGGATCTACCAAGGTCCAGACTTGGTTTGAGTGCATCGAGTCAATTTCTGACTGCATTGCCTCTAGCCATTTCTCGGAGTCGATATCTGATATCGCCTCGTTGTAGGTTTTGGGATCATCACCATGAGCACCATTACCTACGAGGAACATTTTCTCTACTTCCTCTGAAATAATACCTAAGTATCTTTCAGGGGGATGGAAAACTCTTTCCGATCTACGAGGTGGAGGAGGTAGTGTTCTTATTGGCTCAACCTGATTTGGTTCCAATTGGTCCTTAGCTCGTTGTACTGCTTGTGAGACTTTCTCATCAAGCTTGATCTGCTTTCCAATGCCGCTATCTTGAATAAACTATTTTTCAAGAAAGATGGCATGTCGACTCACAATCACATTGTGGTCTTCTGGAATGTAGAAATAGTATCCTAATGACTCTTTAGGATATCCTATGAATCGAGCTCTAAAGGACCTAAACTCTAACTTGTCCGCTTGTTGTCTTTTGACATGAGCCGGACAACCCCAAATTCTGAGATGACTCAGACTTGGTTTCTTACCGTGCCATATCTCATACGGTGTGGTAGGAACGGTTTTAGAGGGAACCCTATTCAGTAGATAAATTGAAGTTAACAATGAGTGTCCCCAAAGAAAATCAGGGAGGTCTGTGAAGCTCATCATGGATCGAACCATATCCAATAGAGTCCGATTTCTCCATTCTGAAACCCCGTTGAGTTGAGGTGTTCCTGGTGGAGTCCATTGAGAGACTATGCCATTTTCCTTGAGATAGTCTAGGAATTCCCGGCTAAGGTATTCACCTCCTCGATCTGATCGAAGAACCTTAATGGGTTTTTTTCAGTTTATTTTTCTACTTCATGTCTGAATTCTTTGAACTTTTCAAAAGCTTCAGACTTGTGTCTCATAAGATACACATACCCATACCTAGACAGATCATCGGTAAAGGTAATGAAGTAGACAAAATTGCCTCTAGCCGGCACATCAAATGGGCCGCACACATCAGTATGTACTAGGGCAAGGAGATCTGTGGCCCTCTCCCCATGTCCAACAAAAGGGAGTTTAGTCATTTTGCCTTGAAGACAAGATTCACAAGTTGGATATGACTCGGAAGTCAATGGACTCAATAGCCCATTTTTCTCCAATTTGTTGATCCTATCTTCTGCTATATGACCTAATCTCAGGTGCCATAGATATCTATCATTTGGACTATCCCTAGGTCATTTGGCATTCACGTTTTGCTCGATAGTTAGAATAGGTACATCAATATGTAGCTGATAAAGACCATTAATAAGGAAACCATTTGCAATTTTATTTCTTTCATAAAGAATGTTACAATGGTCCTTAAAGAAGGTAATCACATAGCCTTCTTAGTGCTAAGCATGAAACAGAAATCAAATTCCTGCTAGCTGCAGGCACATAATAACAGTCTTTCAAAACTAAGTCTAAACCAGATGGTAATCGAAGAGGGTATGTTCCCACGGCTACTGCAGCAACTCTTGCTCCATTACCGATGCGTAGGATCATGTCTCCATCCCTCAGCCTCCTGCTATCCTCAAGACCCTGCATGGAAGTGCACATAGATGAGCACTAGAACCAGAGTCAAGCACCCAACTGGATGCAGAAGAAACCGTAAGGTTAGACTCAATAACGAGCATACCTCCAGAAGGACCTTCCTTCTTGTTCTTCAGGGTGGCCAGGTAAGTAGGGCAGTTCCGCTTCCAATGGCCATCGCTGTTGCAATGGAAACACTTTCCTTTGACATCGGCCTTTTTCTTCGGCTCTGCCTTCTTCTTCTTTGCTCCTTCCACCTTTCTGCTTTTTCACAGACTTCTTTTTCTTTCCATAAGACTTTCTTTTGGAAGAAGTCCGTTCCATAGCAAGAACTGAGCCTTTAGAACCTTTCATAGAAAGCTCAGCGGTAACCAGCATATTCATTAATTCGGCCAAGGAATTTTGAAGTTTATGCATGTGGTAATTCATGATGAATTGCCCATATGCATCAGTCAAGGATTGCAGAATAATATCATTCTGCAGGATCCAAGTCTAACTTCACACCGAGCTTCTCAAGCTCTTCCATGTCCTTGATCATCATGTCAGACAGTGATCTTGGACTGACTGCCCATCACGCATCTTAGCCTTAAAAAGTCATTTCGTGACTTGATATTTGGCTGCGCGACTCTGTTCACCAAACATCTCCTGCAGGTGAGCCAACATTTGGCGAGCAGTCCCGATATCTTCATGTTGGTGCTGGAGCTCATCAGACATCGAGCCCAACATGTAATATCTGGCCTTATTATCTTCGTCTATCCATTTTTTCCAGAGACGCTCTCTGTTCAATGGATGGACGGGCTGGTAAGGTGGGAGGGTCCTGGTCCAAAACATGGGTTAACTTCTCGGAACCCAAAATAATTTTGTAGTTCCTGAGCCAATCTTTATAATTGGGTTCAGTCAGTCTATGTGTGTCCAGGATACGTGCCAATGGGTTGGACGCAGACATTTTTCTGTAGAGAGTCAAAGATTCTAGTTAGATACTGTAATTTTGACTTGACCAATTTATTTAGGGATTTTATTTTTAAACAAATTAGCTCCCACTATTTTCTCGGATCCCTACACTCCCTCTGTAGAGATGCAAAAATCTCCATGATTAATGATTTCTAGTGGGTGGTGCGGTCTCACCAACTGACTCATCACCTCACCTAACAGTTATTGGTGATGGGTTAGCCAATGAGTGAACAACTCTTGTTCAATGATTCTCTAATCATGGTGCACCCAAACTTGGTCTCTAATTCATGAATCTCACCGTATCCAAAATATTGATCCACTCCTTAGTTAAGTCAGACCCACCATTTGCATAGACTGGGTTCCTAATTGAGTCTCTCACCGTATCCGAAATATTGAGCCCAACTCATCCTCCAGCCCATAGCATCCAATGCCTAATAGACATGGTTGCATCTTTCCGGTGCAACTGAGCCACTGTATCCAGCCGAGAACAATCAACCCCGGGAAGGGCCCGCACATCTACAATGGTGGAAGACCTCAGACTTAATCTTTTCTTAGGGAGAATTGATTCAGGTCTCATTAAACTAGACTTGGTCATAGTCATAACAATTATGACTAACCTAGTGGCATGGGTTAGCTCGGATTATTGACCACCTCAGATCAGAACTGTGTCAACAGATATGGCCAGGTAAGTGAGATCGGTGGAAGGAATATGCCATTAACTCGTACAAGAATGCATTCAGGTCGAGTAGCTTCCAATTAAAAACCAGTCGGTCGTATGTGCCAAACTTACCTTAGACACCAAATTGTTGAGCCAGAACCAATTGGGTTAGCCTACAATCCAGACTCTAACCTCTGAGCCTAATTAGGTCTTGCTTGATCGTGACTCGATCTTGACCCAGACTTAATCCTATTAGGCTGGTCAATTTAAGCATTGTTGATCCCATCTAACCAACTCTTGATTCGGTTTGATCAACCGCTTAGACCTAATTGAGCTACCCAAGCCCGAACCCAGTATTATGAATATGTCTTAGATCTGAAATTCTCAATTTTAGACCTAATTAATATTCCATATAATCTTAATTCTTAATTAAGTAGGGTTCATAAACAAAATATGCACAATAAATCCTAGGGTTTCAGGATCTAGGGTTTTGCAGAAAGTAAGTTTTGGGTTTCTGATTAAGGACGAACACGCAGCACCCCTACACATCATAAGAACACCCCATCGAATGGGAAAGAGAGGGCCTTTAAACCCTTCTTCATTCTTATGACCGGACGGCCAAGAGGAACGCCTTAATCAGGAACATGCAATACTACAAAACAGTTTTAGATCTATATCATATATCTCATATACAAATTAGATCTAATCATGGCATATTTTGCATACATCTCATGTATCGAATCATGCATATTTTTCAGATCTAAATTATCTCATAATAATCTAAAAAATTAGATTTAAATTGATCTAATCAAAATAAATTCTAATCTAGATAATTATGTAGAACTATTCTACAACTAGTCTAGACATGCATCAATCATATCTCATATGATATTTAAAATTAAATAATTTTATTTTTATTTTTTAGATGTTATTATAACATTATAATATCAAAAAATAGTAAATAAATAGATCTAAAATATGATTTAATCAAATTAAATTGAAAACATGCAAGACTATTCTATAGAACTATTCTATTTTAGAACTAGTCATGCATATCTTCTAATCTTAGATCCAAATCATTTAATTTTAATTTTTTCTGATTTTCAGATCTGATCACATCTCATGTGACATCTGAAATCACTTATTTTCTAATTAAAATAAATTTAAAATTAGATCTAAATACTTTTAGAACCTTGGCTCTGATACCAGTTGAAGGGAAATCCTGATTTTCCGGACCAGGTTCGTTCAGATCTGATCAGATCAAGAGATATATTTCAAAAATTTTTTTCTTTGATCTAAATCAGATCTAAGATATTTTAGATCTGATTCTTATTATTTTAAAAATTAAAATAAAATAAGATAAATTAAATCAAATTTAATTTACCTTGATATGGGTAATCCTATTACCCGTTGATGATCCTGTTTGCAGCGGAAGGTTCTGGATCTAGCCACGCAAGTGCCTGGCCTCTACCGGTATCCACTCGGGTTGGATCTAGAGATCCTCTTCTTCTCTATCATGTCTCCAAAAATTAGATCTGGATCTGATCTGGAGGATCTTCAAAACTCCTTTTGAAGATCAGCAGTCGTCCTTTGCAGCAGCGCAGCCTTCTTAGCTTTTGAGTCGCCTTTCTTTGATCTGGATCGCACCAACCAAAATCCAAAACTCCTTTTGGACGTGGAGAGGAGAGGGAGAAGGTGGTTTGGCATGGAGGAAGAGGGGAGAGGCAGCCTTGGGGCATGGGGTTTCAATTTCTCAAACTTAATTTGAGTTGGGCGCAGGGTCTTATTTATAGACTAAGCTGTGATCCAACTCCTCTTCTTCCCAACCAATCACAACCCTTTGTGAAATCAGATCTAAATCTGATTGGTGGGAATAGAGTCCCCTGGATTCCTCCTTAGAGGGTGCCTAAGACCAGTCAAAGTTGGTTCTTAGGAGAACTCTAATTGGAATCCAAAAAGGAGATGGAGTCCCTGTCCAACAAGGACTCCTAGGCGCCTCCAACTTGGGCACACGCCTAGGGTGGCGTGCGCCCTCCTCCTTGCCAGGTTCTGGCAGGGGGACAGGCCCCCACCAGCTCTCCAATAGGTGCATGACATGTGGTCAAAAGTCAAAGTGTCAATGGTCAACATTTGACCAGTCAAAGGTAGACTTTTGACCAAAGTCAAAGAACAAGAAATGGCAGGTGACCAAAAATGGCAGGTAATGTCTTACAAAATAAGACAACCTTTTCTGACTTGGACAACCTCCAGTCAGACCATATGAAGGCCTCTGATTGAGCACAAACTCCTTTGGCTCAGACAGGACAACTTATTTATGATAGCAAAAGAAGAACGTTAGGTTCAATCGAGTGCTAGCACGATTTCCTTGAACATAATTGAATCTCATTCAGATCAATTGAACTAGTCAGTTCAATTGATGATCACCAGATTCAAACCCTTGTTTGTGTGACCCAGTTAGGTTCAGTTCTGTATGGTAATGGGATATGTCATGATCTCTATCATCGACATCATCGAAACTCCTTTCGATGGATCAGAACTCTTCTGATTCGAACAGCTAGAATGATCGATCATCTAAATCATTCTAATTGCTCCCAAAATCCACCAGTGACACCTAGCAGTAGTATATGGTGGCAACCCATCAGAGCTGAATGCGAACCTCTTGGTGCAGCTACCTGTGTGATTAAGTTCTTCTATCTTGAGCCCCGATCAGATTAGGGTTAAGGTGAACTCGTCAAACCCTAGTTCTCTGTCATATGATGTAATCATTCGATTCGAGTCCGATGTGAAAATCTAAATAGAAACTCTTTCTATTATTTCACTCTGCCATGGCCATGGACTTCTGGTACTTGATTCTCATGATTCATCATAGGGCTGCTCCTCTACCACCGAGGTAGATAGATTCCATCTTGATGCAATCCAGTTCCTACAATGAACATGCTCATAGCCAACATACACCTCAGGGTTCCATATGGCTAGGAGATCGAGTAATGGTGTAGTCAAACTATAACACCCTCAAGGTGAACTGTCGATGCACCTCAGGTCAAAGAACCAGACACACTACTGCAGCATCGAGTCAGTCATTGACGAGAAGGTAGACTCCCTAATGACTACTCGAGGTGGTCACGCTCAGTGCCCTCGTTCTCTAACGAGTACCTGTACTCTCGCTCCGGTGTCTCCACACTGTAGACTCAAGACTCATCTACTAAAGAGAAGCGATTGTACACCAACCTTCCAGATCAAACACCATCCTCATGATGATCCTTTGGTTGGGAGCATTTTATGAGTTAATAATGATTATTCATGTCTTAAATTTTCAACTCTTAAAAATATGAATTATCATTACCATTAACTCAAAGGATGTATCACAGACACTAAATACACATATGTGATAGAAAATAATTCATTTTATTGATATTAGTCAAAATTATAATTTTGCCCCTCGAAGTGTATTACAAGTGTCAGCCAATTCTGGCTTCTAGGGCACATATATCTAATATGATTTTACCTATAAATACTTGTGTCAATCGCTTCGAGAGGGAGAAGGTGTGAGATCCAAAATCACCCCATGAGGGGAGGGTGTGAGGCCCACTTTTTTTTTCTATCCCTTAACCCTCATCTCTTGAGATCCAGTGTTTCTATGATCCTGATTCATCTTCACCATCTAGCTACACAAGTCTATTCCACTAAGAGAAGATTTGTCTTCTCCAAAATTTTTATCTAACATACTAAGAGAGGAAGAGTGATCCATTATTCCACTGATCAAATTTTCATAAGGATCTTCATTTCTTCTTAATTGATCTTTGATTTTTTTACTTTTCTTTTAGATCTGATATTGGTAAAGTCCCAGTTGTTTATCAATATATCTATTTGGTTAAAAAATTATGAGCCCTAATTAGGATAGTTTCTTAACTACCATGATCCAAAATCTTCTTATCTTTTTAGATTTTCTTGCAGGCTTAATTTCTTGGTATCTTTCATTTCATTTATATTTTTTTTGTATTTATTCATGAGCATATTTAATTTCTACTATCTATTTATTTACTTTATTATCACTAATTATTTACTGATCTCTAAAGTAGCATTCATCTACATTTTTTGGATTGATGTTGCTTTGGTCCTGTATCAATCAATCACGCCTTTTGAGTAGAGTATTGGCAACTATACTATCTATCATGAGAATAATATGCCATGATCGGATGTGATTTGTTGTTGATGAATGAAAGGAAGCTTTATCCTTTCTCTATTTTAGGTTGTCCTGCATCAGAATCTCTCTTACCTTTCACAAGTTGGGATCTCAACTTGTTGATATGAAGTTGAGGTTATTGCTTTAAACTATGCATGCATCCAGCCTCTATGAGAAGTCCATACAAAGCTCAAATCATGATCCGAAATCTAGCGATCTAGAAATTAGCATAGTATGCTAGCACTACACTGATCCTTCATCGACGGTCGATGCCAAAACTCTTTCTTCAATTGACTTGAACTCTTCAAGGATCAAAGGAGGAGAAAGGAGGATCTAGAAGAAGCCTTCTTCCAATATTCTTCTCTCAAAAATTTATGGAAGAAAATCTAAAACAAAAACCGTAGAGGATATCCTTCTTCTTTAGGCCTTTTCCTCTCACCTAGGCACAACAATTTATGCATTTATAAAATCCCACACCCTCAACCCTAATATGCCCAAATCTCCATGCCCAAGACCTCTCTTAGATCTAAAACCTCTCAAAATTTTAGGGGTTAACTCCATTAAAATAGAGAGTTAGAGAAGAGTCCCTATCTTGGTCAAATACTTAGATAGAGAGTCCGAATAGGACAAAGATTGGAGCACCCAAATCTTGGGCACCTCCTCAAACTCTTTTGGTATGGATTCTAGATATTTGGTACATAATTAAATTCTCTTTCTACCATGAAAATTTTAGAAAAAAAATTGGATTAATTGGTGCCATAATAGATAAGAGTTTTGGATTTGTTCAAACTCTAACAAATAAAGTCTAAATCATCACTACTTCTTAGTTTTGATCAAATCCAAAATCATAAACCATATAAGAGGGATATGGGGAGCAGAATAGGCATGGAACATTTCTAGAAATTAGAATTTTCATGAAAAAATCCATGGGAAGGGCAAGGAGAAAGGGAAGGTGGTGCAAGGGAGGAGTCCTAGTCTAACTAAGACTTTATTCTTTGACTAGTCAAACAAAATCTTTAGCCTTATTAAAATAGATATTGATGCAACAAAATTAATAGTTTTCATAACCCATTAAGAATCCAATTAATTTAGATTAAATTAAATTTAATTTTGATTTAATTTTTTAATCAAATTAAAAATTAGGTGCATTCAAGTCCTAGTTTAATTGAAAATTATTCTTTCTTATAATTGGCTTGTCCAATAAACCAATTGAACTTGATCCAATCAAGCCCAAACCAAATCTAATTGAATCTCATTCAATTAGGCTTGATCTAAGCCCTATTTCTCAATTGAATTTAGTCATTTAGCAATTTGATTGCTAATCGATCCTCCTATAACACTATCACTAGGTCAAACATTAATCGTATTGATTCTTTGACTCTAAAAAAATTTTTAATCATTGATCAACCATTTGATCAGATCAAGATCTCTAATATATGTGATCTCATAGGTTCGAACTTAAGTTTGTAGTAGAGGAATAAATTACTATACTAGTTGAAGTGACCATCTAACAATGGTACCTGATGGCTGGATAGGTCGAATGTATAAAGCAACACTCTTAGAACCCATATGGATATGGTTTTCATATAATTCATCTTCTTGACTATAAATGCTCATAGGATGACTCAATGTTTAGTTGTCAATCTTGAATAAGTCATCTATATTATATTTTAAAATATCAAATTCATCTCATGGATTAACGTCGCCAACATTTTGCTAAATTCAAGTACAGTGATGCATTATCTTCAAACTGTTGGAGTGGTCAATCCCATCTTGATCACTCACCAATTTTACAAGTACTTGATTATGCTCAAAAATCATCCATCACTAAATTAAAAATTTAGATACTCTAGTAAAAACATAGTGAGTTGCTTGCAAGATACTGTAGTAGTATAAGATCCAAGGGACACTTATATCCATATCCTATCAGAGCAACTGTATCCATATCGACCTTGTACGAGAGATCATGGAATGAGATGATGTCAAACTTCAGAAGATAGATGAAAAGGAGAATGTGGCTGACCCTTTTACTAAAGCTCTCGAAATCAAAGAGTTCAACAATCATAAATGAAAGATGGATATTCGATACTATTCTGAGTGGCTTTAGTCTAAGTAAAAATTATTGGAAATTGTATCCTAAAGCCAATCATCTAGATCATAGATGATTGAGCTGATTTATAAAATATACTTAAATTATTAATAAATAAAATTATTATTTTAATATTTTAATCACTTTTGATCCATCTTCCTATAATGAACTCATTTATAATGAAGTCCTTATGACTATTTAGACTCGACAAAGGAGGATTTGCCATTTAGTCCTTAAACCTGTTCACGATCAAATGATTTATTATTATCTAGGATGACAACGCATTGAGTGTAGGTAGTTGTGCGCCATAAGTGTTGGTTGTCCTCTTAATAAAGAAGTATGGAGATACTATTATGGCATGCAGATGAAGTGTAGGGATACATTTTACTAAACATGATCTAACTGTGGAGCTCTGTACTGTCAAGAGTTGCTTACAAAGGATATGAGTATAAATATCCCTTAGACCTGAGATCACCATGGTGACTTGCAAGCAATTCACTATACTTAGATACCGGACTACCTAAATTTTTAAATCAATGATGGAAGACTACTGGGTGCAGTCAAGTACTTATGAAGTCAGTGTATAAGTCAAGATGAGATTGACCCCTCCAAGTGTTAGAGCAAGTGCATTACTATATTTCAATTTAGCAAACTCTCGGTCGGGATGGTTCATATGATGGACACTAAATTTTGAAATATACTATGAGTGAATTTTAGAATTGATAGTAAATCCTAGATCATTCTTTGAGCATCAAGACTAAGAAGATGAATTATACGATAACCATATGCCATAGGTTCGTCATTGTTGCATTGTGACTTTTCGATCTATCTGAATGTTGGGTACCATTGCTAGATGGTCACATCGATTGGTATAGAAAATTAGTTTTTGTATTACTGACTTAGGATTTGAACCTATGGGGTCATACATAATAGAAGTTTCTATCTGATCTGATGGATGATCAAGAGTCCCAATGGTCTAGGACTCTATGGTCAAGAGTCCCATTAGACTGAGAATTTATGACCAGGAGTCCCACTAGACTAGGACTCTACCTTTATGGATTCCACTGGACTAGGACTTAGAGTTCTACTTATTTGAAACTCTCAGATGAAGAGTTTCACTAGTTTGGGACTCTACGATCATAAGTTTCATTTATTTGGGACACTAGATTAAAGAGTCCCACTGGTTTGGGACTCTTCAGGAGTTTCATGTTGATGGGACTCTGTTGCCCAAACACCCACCAAAATAGAACTCTATATTTTTAGAGGATTAATTAATAATTTGATTGCTGATTAGCTCAATTTGATTGGGCGATGAGGATTCAATCATGTTTGATTGAATTTGATTCATTTGGATTTGACCCGATCAAGTCATGAGCTAACCTAATCGCTATGGAAGATTTGACCCTATTTGATCAGGGACTGAACCTAATTAATTTTTAATTTAATTAAAATTTTATTGAATTAGGTTAAGCCAAATTTGGTTGGATTTAACCTATTTTAATTGATTTAAATTAATTAGTTTGATTGAAATCAATTTGGACCAAGTCAAATGAGATTTGAATTCAAACTCTCCCTAGCGCCCACCAAATTTGACTTCTCCTCCTTTTTCCATGCCCCATCTCTTTTCTATGCAAGTTTTTCTCATGTAGAAGAGAGATTTTTGTGGCCCCTCTCTCTTTTCTCTTTGACTTGGTCTAAAGGTTGGGCTGGTTTAAATTTAAGTTGAATTTTGAATTCAACTTAGACTGTTATTGATTGAAACCACCTAACCCACTCTAGACTTATCCATTTCTCCATGCCCCTTATTCTTTTGACATACATTTTTGTGCATTTTTGGGTGTGGTCATGTAGAATGAGAGTCCTTCTATGCATCAATCACTTTAGGGGGTGTTGGATTTGGATGATAAATACACGAGAATTTTGAATTCAAGTGGAGATTGTTAAAACTGACTAACCTCCTTTATCCACATGTTTTTCCCACTATGTCACACTTTTTGAAAAGGATTTTTCCCTACGCATGCATGGGTTAACATGAAGGATCAGATAGGGCCATGGGAAGGTTTCTTAGAGAGAGAATATCTGAGTGGGGCGTAGGTTTCTAGGGTGGAAAAGTTAAACATTACTTCCTACACCACATCCTTCCTAACACCATCTTTTCTTTTTCTTCTCTTATTGTCACTCATTTAAAAAGAGATTTGAAAGTGAGTGTAAGGGAGAGGGAGAGTCTCTCTACTCATGAAAAATTATTTCATGGGAAAATTCAAAAAGGAGTGGGCGTGAAAGAGTTTTCGGGCGTTAGGGTTTCTGGTGAGTGAAAAACCCTAGGGTTGGGACCCTGGGTTTGGGTAGAGTGATCGAGTACTATGAGCATCGGATCATCACCAAATTTAAAACACCACCTCATCATCCTTGAAAAATTAGGTTTTAATTTTTTGGAATAGTTAGGAGATCAAAAAGAAGGTAATTGATTGGATCGATCGAGATAAGCCATCGAAGCCCCCGATGAGGAGCTAGCACTTCGATGGAGCTGGTCGGGATCAAGAGCTCCGTATGGACCAATCGTAGAGGTCGGACGAGTGTATAGCTATATCATGATACCAGTGGCTTATTTTGGTGGATTTAGATCACGGAGATTAGCTATTCATGCACAGATATCGAGTTCTGAACTTGAATTAGTCAGCAAATATGATTTGCTGATTGATCGTATTTAAATTTTAAATTACATACTACATGTCTAGATCCTGAGTAGGATAATTGATTAGATTAATGCATGCTATAGAATTAATATTAGATTAATTTTAGCCTTCGTTATAATTAATTTGAAAAAAGTTTTCAAAAAGCATGCCCAAATCCTACTCGATTTCTTTCAATGGTATCAGAGGAAGGATTGCTTGACATGTTTTAATATGTAATTAGAAAAATTGAATTCCTACATATATGATACGTTTTAGATCCGGATAACTTAGTAATCGAGAATGAATGAGCCATCAAGCAATTCAGTCATAAGGGACAAGTATGGTTTACTGGCCATCTCCTTCCATTCAGTGGAGATCCCTTATGGTGGTAGGGGTGCCACCATGAATTCATTCATTAAGATGAACAGTGAAAGAATTTTTATGATTGAAATTATTTCAATTAAAAAGTTAAGCATTAATGTGTTTAGATTGATCTAAAAGTTAATTCATGGTTTAATTTTTATTATGCTTGATTTTCTATTTAAAACTAGTAATAGATTATTGTTTGAAAAATGAGCTGATCCATTTCTGAAAAGAGTCAACTCATTTAAAAAATAAAAAATAATTTTTTTAAAAATTTAAAAATTATTTTTGAAATATCGAACCCCAACCCATCATCCTAAAATTTAATTAAAAGAATTAAGTATTATTTATAAAATCTAGAACTATGAATTAAAGATTCTAAGTTATAGTCATAAGACTGTGGGTTAAAGGGTTAGATAAATTAGGTCCATTAATTGGGTTAGACCTAAGGTTTGTTAAAGAATGAATTAATCTAGAGTAATTGATCAAATCTAATCAAGTATTGAATTAGATTAGATCAAAGACACTCTAGATTCAACTTCAATAGTTGTAGTTGGACAAGTCCGTGTCTTTAACTAGATCATGATGGACTTGATTCATGGCTACGTAGTTAAGCCCAAAATTACTAGGTTGATTAGATTAAAGCTAATTAACCGATTGATATCGAAGGTAAGTTTGGTAGTCCAGATCAGTGGTTTTTAGTTAAGAGCTACTCATTCTGATTTGATCTTTGACGAGTTAGTGGCATATTCTTTCCACTGATCTCACTTATTTGGTCGACATTATTGATTAGGATTTGATTAGATCACTTAGTGATTCAAGCTGAAGCATGTCACTAGGAATCAGTTTGACTAATTTAAATTAGTAAGACTAAATTAGATGCCCATGGACCTAAATTGATCCTAATCCTAACCTATTGACTTAGTGAAGTCAGTGGAAGGATTTGACTTGGTGAAGTTAGTGGGAGAAATTGGTCCATGTCCTTTCTATCCTTAAATCATAAGTAAGCTAAATCCTTTAAATTATTAGGTTCTTAAAATGACTAAGTTATGGGGATAATCGAGTCATTGCCTCCGATTAAGGTGAATAGTAATGAGTCCAATTTTTTGGATGGACATTGGAGGTGCCTTACACCTGGTAGTCTTCTAGATCTTGAAATTACTATACATCATATGATGATTAGGTTGCACTCTCTTAATGGTGATGAAGTTAGCCAGAGCTTTTTTTGGGCCTAGTTATCATTGGTTTGATGCATAAAAGTCAATCATGTTAATGGTTGGACCTAACTAGACTTTTTTAGTGGAGGTCATAGCCTACTGATTTGGCATCTGGAGCAAAACCTAAATACTAAAAATTATTTAGGAAAAAATTAGTTATGAACCTACCTATAGATGCACATGGGTTAGCCAGAGCTTTTCTCAGGCCCATCTGTAGTCTATGTGGATTTCAGTACCCACTAAAAAGTTAGTATAATTCCTCGAATTAGAGGTAAAGGTATCAATTTGTTAAAAATAGTGGAAGGATCTTTAGACTAAAGTTTAAGTCTTTAGGGTTTAATTAATTCAGGTCCTAATAAGATTTCATATTTTTCTTTTAGATTAATAGAATGGCTAGTGTAAGTCCACTCTATCTACTGTTGGTCAATGGCAAGCATTTAGGATCTAAATATGAGAAGTCTAGTATTGACCCTAATAAGGCAAACCCGAAGAGGAATGGTCCTCTTGACTTGAATAGGCTGAATAGGGATAACCAGCAAGGTATTGCTGGGCAAGGATGTTATATGATAACATCTTGCAATTTCACTATTTATGATACATCTACCTAGGTATTAGATATCGAGAGTCTAGTACACATATGCAATTTATTGCTTGAACTTCAAATTGATAGAAAGTTTGAGGATGGTGAAAGACTTCTTAATATTGGGGATGAAAGAAATGTTCCAGTCCTAGCATTCAAAACTCTTAAGTTTATTTTCAAAAATAATAATGTTGTTTTAAGTGACTATCACTATTGTCCATCTTTTATGATGTATATAATATTGGTTGGACTTTTGGCCCAAGATGGTTAAACATTATCATTAAAGGAACATTGTTGCAATATTATTATGAATGATGTCATAATAATGCAAGGACAATTAAGAAATGATATTTATATTTCATCATAGTCTATTAGTGTAATGTACATGTCAAATAAATATCCAAAATTAGATAATGTCACTAATGCCTATCTTTGACACTGTAGGCTTGCTCATATAAATAAGAATAAGATCAAAAGGTTAGTCAAGGAGCATATCCTTGACATTGATGATTGTGAATCATTGACCATCTGTGAATCCTATTTTCTTGGTCAGATATCCAAATCATCTTTTACTAGAAAGGATGAATGAGCCACTGAACTTCTGGGTCTAGTACATACTGATATATGTGAAACTATGAATACATATGCTAGAGGTAGGTTCTACTACTTTATTACATTTACTGACGACCTCTCTATGTACAGGTATGTCTATCTTATGAAGAGTAAATTTGATTCATTTAAAATGTTCAAACAATATCGAAATGAGGTAGAAAAATAATTTGGAAAGAGTATTAAAACTCTTCAGTTTGATCAAGGAGGTGAATACCTTTTCAATGAGTTTTTGACATATCTACGAGAGAATGAAATTCTCTCATAATGGATCCCTCCTGGAATACCATAGCATAATGATGTATCTAAAAGAAGAAATTGAACCTTATTAGACATAGTTTGATCAATGATGGGATTTGCGAGTCTACCAATTTCATTCTAGGGTTATGCATTCGAGATTGCTTGTTTTGCTTTTTGGAGCATTTGGGAGATCAGAAAGAAGGTGATCAATTAGATCGATCAAGATCAGCCATCGAAGGCTTCGATGAGGAGCTAGCACTCCGATAGAGCTAGTTGGGACTAGAACCTCCGTGTGGACCAACCATAGAGGCCGGATGAGTGTGTGGCTATAGCACAACACTAGTAGCTTATTTAGATAGATTCAGATTATGGAGATCAGCTACCCGTGCATAGATATTGATTTTTGAATTTGAATCGGTCAGCAAATATGATTTGCTGATCGATCGCATTTAAACTTTAAATTATATATTAGCATGTCTAGATCCTAAGTAGAATAATTGATTAGATCAATGCATGCTATAGAATTAATATTAGATTAATTTTAGCTTTTGCTGTAATTAATTCAAAAAAAGTTTTCAAAAAGTATGCCTAAATCCTACTCGATTTTCTTCAAAATGCTCATAGGAACACTCAGATTTTAACTGTTAACCTTGAATAAGTAACCTATATTATATTTTAAAATATCAAATCCATCTCATGGATTAACCTAGCCAATATTTTTCTAAATTGAAATACAGCGATACATTATCTCCAAACTTTTGGAGTGGTCATTCCCATCTTGATCACTCACCAACTTTATAAGTACTTGACTGTGCTCAGAAATCTTTCGTTGCTAAATTAAAAATTCAGGTAGTCTAGCAAAAGCATAGTGAGTTGCTTGCAAGATACCATGGCAGTTTCAGATCCAAGGTACACTTATATCTATATCCTATCAAGGCAATTCTTGACAGTCGAATGCTTTAGAATTAGTCACATTCAATGGTGATGTATCCCTACATCTCTCCTATATGCCATACCAATATCTTAAAACTCTTTAGTTAAGAGGACAACCAATCTATATGGAACACAATGATCTATACTAAACAAACGTTATCATTCTAATAAATAATGTATCGTTTGGTCATGAATAGTTTCAAGGACTAATCGATAAATCCTCTCTTTATCATATCTAAATAGTCATAAGGACTTCATCATAATATAGGAGTTCATTAGAAGATGTAGATTTATGATAAAAAAATACCATAATAAAATTTTATTTATTAATAAATTATTTATATTTATAAAATAGTACAATCATCAACAAGCTGATGATTGACTTTGGGATACATTTTCCAACAACTTTCACTTATCTTAAAGCCACTCAGTACAGTATCTAACACTCATCTTTGACTTATAGTTGTCGAACTTCTTTACCACCAAGGCTTTAGTGAGGGGGTCAGTCAGGTTTTTCTTTTCATCGATCTTCTGAAGGTCGACATCATCTAGATCCATGATCTCTCGAACTAAGTGATAGCGACGCAGTATATGCTTCGTTCACTGGTGTGCCTTCATTTCTTTCGCCTGAGCAATGGCTCTAGTACTATCATTGTAGAACAAGATGGAACCATCCAGGGAAGGTGCTACTCCAAGCTTATTGATGAGCTTTCTCAGCTACATAGCTTTCTTCGTAGAATCAGATGCTGCGATGTACTCCACCTCGCATACTGTTTGCTAGAGTGTGCTGCTTGAAACTCTTCCAACAGATGGCTCCATCATTCAGGATAAAGACATAACCCAACACACTCTTGATATCATCATGGTCTGATTGAAAGCAAGAGTTTGTAAATCTCACAAGTTTTAGATCCGACTCACCATAGATATGCAACTAGACCTTAATATTTCTTAAATACTTAAGGATAATTTTCACCACCTTTTAGTATTTCTCCCTTATATTAGATTAGTATCTACTCACTACTCCTAGTGAGTATGCCACATCTGGTCTCGTACATATCATGGCGTATATGATAGATCCTACTATCAAAGTATAAAGGATTCTACTCATATGCTCTCTCTCTTCAAGAGTTGTCGAATAATTTTTTTTATGAAGAGTAATTTCATGGCTTATTGAAAGATAGCCCTATTTGAAATTCTCCATGCTGAACCTCTTTAGTACAATATCTATGTATGTGGACTAGGATAACCCAAGCATCATCTTAAATCTATCACTATAGATCTTTATCCCTAGGATATAGGATGCTTCATCCAGATCCTTCATGGAAAATTGAGATGACAACCATACTTTTATTTCTTGAAGTGTGAGGATGTCATTCCTAATTAAGAGAATATCATCCACATATAGGATAAGAAATATAACTACCAGACCATTTGCCCACTTGTAAATATAGAGCTCTTTTTCATTCTTAATGAAGCTAGACGTTTTGATCATCTTATCAAAATGCTCGTTTTAGCTCCGAGATGCCTACCTCAATCCATAAATGGATTTCTAAAAATTACATACTTTGGACTTATCTATGGATATAATCCTTTAGATTATATAATATACACCTCTTCAGTCAGCTCTCTATTAAGAAAAGCCATCTTCACGTCCATCTACCATATCTCATAGTCCAGATAGGTAGCTATTCCAAGCATAATCTGAATGGATTTGAGCATTGCCATAGGAGAGAATGTCTCATCATAATCAATACCATAATGTTGATAATACTCCTTATCAACCAGATGGGCTTTATCGATCACCACCTTCCTGTCTATACTTCTCTTCCTTTTGAAGATCCATTTACATCCAATAGAGTTAACCCCTTCAGGTGGGTCAACCAATGTCCACACATCGTTGACCTTCATAGACTCCATCTCGAATTTTATGGCATCAAGCCATTTCTTAGGATTAGATCTCTACATAGCATCCATGTAGGAGATTAAATCCTCATCGTTCTCATTGAGCTTGATGGAATCACCATCCTAGACTAAGAAACCATAGCATCTATCCACTAACATGGTACTCTACCAGATCACCTTAACGATGTAGGTACACTAGGCTCTAAATTTGATGTAATCAAATTTGATTCAAGTACAGCTAACTAAGTTGGCTTTTCCACCTATTGAACTTCCTCAAGTTCAATCATAGAGGCAACAGTTCCTTCACTAAGGAAGTTCTTTTCTAAAAAGATTATCTTAAGGCTAATAAATACCTTTTGTTCATCAGTATGGTAGAAGTAATACCCTTTGATTTTTTCTGGGTATCCTATGAATGTGCACTTATCAGACCTAGGTTCAAGTTTTTCTAATATTAAATGTTTGACATAAGCCAAGCACCTCTAGACTCTAAGGTGTGATATTCTCGTCCACAACATCCCAAGCATCATCTAGCTTTAATACCAAATTGTAGACCCATGATATCGCTCGAACGCCAATCATCCTGGACATCACAAGCACTGATACTATATTGTGGAAGCTCCTGATCATTAGCACAGATCTAAAGAAACCTGTGATATTTTCTATGGACAGCAAACCATCGATCCTCCACCTGGATCTGTGATGGGGTGCCACCCTCCATGGGCTTGAGGGAGACGCCCCCCTTCTCTAGGGCTTCTTCAAGAATCCTAAGGCGGCAATTCTTGACAGAAGATAAGAAGAGAGTTGAGGGAGAAAAAGATCTATATTGATTTTAACCTTTAAAAATCCTAATACAACCTATGTATTTATACATAGCTATTAGTCCTGACCAAAAATTCTCCTAGCTAATCCAATACATGAAAGCACTCATCGAGCCCATGTACACCTATGTCTCCTATGCTCTCATCCTCTGGATCTAGACCCGACCCATATATGAATTAGCCTCCTTAAGACCTCTCAAACTAGGCCTTAAGATCCCTAGGATCAACCCAAACCCTAGCCTAAAATAGACCCTTGTGTAACTCTGCCCGTGCACTGAGTCGGCTCAGTCTCAACACTAAGCCGACTAAGTTCCACTGGGTCAGCTCAGTCTGAAACTGAGCTAGCCTAGTCCTATGCCATGCCAGTAGTTTTGAATGCTCAGCTCTCTATTTTGCCAATGCTCTGAGACTTAGTCGATCCAATTTTAGATTGAGTTGGCTAATCTACAGCAAATTGAGCCGACCCAGTCCTATGCCGTGCTAGCAGTTCCGAACGCTCAGCTCTCTATTTTGCCTATGCTCTAAGACTTAGTCGATCTAGTTTTGGACTGAGCTGACTAATCTGCAGAAATTTTTTTTTTTGCAATCTTGATTCTCCGACTTTGGTTTCTTGCTTCACCTTATGTCCCAGGTCTCTGAACTACCAACCAAGCTCCTAGTCGGAGCCAACCCCCTGACTCCTTCCGTAGCCTTCCAAGGCTTGGGAGCACCATAAATCCTCACAATCTCCATCTTGGTGCTCCCAAGCCTTGGAAAACCTCTCGACAATGACCTCCTACATGATCATACTATCCCTGCACACTCGACAGCATCTGTGCAAACATCGCCTTCATCAATTTTCTTTAGCTATTATGCACCCTTGAGGCGTTTGGGATGACCGCCTCCACCACTGAAGACCTTGGCTTGCATCTCTGCACCATCGTAAAATTGTAAGATCCCTTCTGTTTAGTAGCTGCATCACTTTCTCTGAACTTTTCTGGAGAACCTACATCATTTCTGCACTAACATATGCTGTACTACCTAACATGATCTCCTCAGAACTACGCCCCTCTACCTGCACACATCGCTCCACTTGGAACTGTGCATCATCGGAGCTCTAAACTCATGCCAAATTTTCTCTTCACTTATGAAGCCACCACTATGGAGCTCCACCTATATCTGAAGTCCACCTGATCTGCAGAAGCCGACTCTATCATCGAGTACCTCAAGGCCAATCACTCAATGCAGTATTGCTAAGCCTGTCACTGCACCTCAAACACCATCACTACTCTTTTGAACCCTTCATACTCTGCGGTCCTCTTTGAAGCCATCTTGGATACTTCCGCAACCCACGGGTAGCTCCGAAACCCAAGAGCTCATCCAACTCTTTTGAATGCAGTGATTGAATCCTAGGGAATTCCATCCTAGTCCTTCTCTTCTGCCCCTACAGCAGCCATCGCTTCAGTTGCTCCCAGAGAACCATCCTCCATCTGAACCGTGACTCTCCAGGGTGCCCCTATAGAAGAAACCTGATCCATGATACTTCCGACTGCCTGAGACCATCTGGTGCTCCCTGAGATCCATTGGCTCTCCTTGAGATACCACTGACACTCTCTACTGAGATACACTCCTCGACTACTACACCACCAAGCCTCTCTCAGTTTCGTGCCTTTAGGATAGCGCTCTTACAACACTCCAGCACTCCTTGACTCGTCTCTACACTGCTCTACAGTCGCCTAGCCCAAACCTACTGGACCTCCATTGATCATCCATCTCCATCACTCCCAAGGATCCATAAATTCATGCTCTAATCGAACCATTGAATACATCTCCAACTATTTTCCCATCTTTCAGACACCGAAGGATATATAGTGGCTTCTTCAGCCTTCCTTTGATCATTACGCCATTGAGAAACCTCTCTTCAATTGTCCTACACTATCCATCTTCCTAGAGAACCTTGATGCTCTCTACTGAGATACCTTCCTCGACTGCTGCATCATCGAGTCTCTCTTAGCCCTGCATCTTTAGAAAATGCTACTGTAGCACTCTAGCACTCCCTGCTTGTCACATAACCATCATACACCCCAACCTTTCCACCGAGATCGATTAGCAAATCATGCACCAAATCCTTCCACCCTGAGAAAATTCCTTTCCGTCAATCCTCTCAACCTCCATCTTCAACTTGCTACTCTCGGTTGGCCAAACCACAACAATAACAATATAGATTTAAGATATACCATGGAATCCTTATGCAGATTTTTGATTTCACCTTGTATGACTTCTCCTTCAGTTTCATGTACTATCAAGCTCTAAAACTTGGCTTCTTCCATGCACCATCAGGCTTTGAAACTAAGTCTAATACCATATTATCATCCATAACATCCCAGGCATCACCTAGCTTTGATACCAAATTGTAGACCCATGATATTGCTTGAACGCCAATCATCCTTGACATCACAAGCACTGATACCATGTTGCAAAAGCTCCTGATATTTAGCACGGATCTGAAAAAACCTATGATGTTCTCTATGGGCAGCAAATCACTAATCCTCCACCTGGATTTGTGATGGGGTGCCTCCCTCCTTGGGCTTGATGGAGACGCCCCCCTTCTATAGGGCTTCATCAAGAATCCTAGGACGGCAATTCTAGAGATAAGAGAAGAAGAGAGTTAAGGGAGAAAAAGATTTGTATTGATTTTAATCTTTAAAAACCCTAATACAACCTATGTATTTATACATAGCCATTAGGCCCGACCAAAAACTCTCCTAGCTAACCCAATACATGAAAGCACTCATCGAGCCCATGCACACCCATGTCTCCCATGATCTCATCCTCTGGATCTAGATCTAACCCATACATGAATTAGCCCTCTTAAGAGCTCTCAAATCAGACCTTAGGATCCCTAGGATCAACCTAGATCCTAGCCCAAAATAGACCCTCGCATAACTTTGCCTGCGCACTGAGCCGACTCAGTCTCAACGCTGAGCCGACAAAGTTCCACTGGGTCGGCTCAGTCTAAAACTGAGTCAGCCCAGTCCTATGCCTTGCTAGCGATTCTGAACGTTCAGCTCTCTATTTTGCCTGTGCTCTGAGATTTAGTCGATCTAGTTGGGACTGAGCTGGCTAACCTACAGAAAATCTTTTTTTCTGCAGTCTTGATTCTCTGACTTTAGTTCCTTGCTTCATCTTGTCTCCCAGGTCTTCGAAGTACCAAACAAGCCCCTGAAATCCCTGGAGCCAACCCCCTGAGTCCTCCCGTGGCCTCCGAAGGCTTGGGAGCACCATAAATCCTCACATATGAGAGTACTGGCATATTCCCTATCCATATCTCATATGGGGTTTTAACTATGGACTTACTCAAAATCTTATTTAGAAGATAGCATGCTGATTCGAGTGCATATCCTCAGAAGGATATCAGTAAGTTGGCAAAATCCATCATGGATTGGACCATGTCTAATAGAGTCTGATTTCTCTTTTTATACATAATTATGCTATGGTGTCTCTAGAGGAGTCCATTGGGAGAGAATCTCATTCTCTCCTAGATATGTAAGAAACTCATCGAAAAGGTATTTACATTCTTGATTAGATCGAAGAATTTTAATACTCTTTCTAGTTTGTTTTTCTTCTTCACTTCAGAATCGTTTGAATATTTCAAATGAATTCAACTTGTATTTCATTAAATAGACATACCCATACCTGGATAAATTATCTATAAAAGAGATAAAATAGAAATATCCATTTTTGGCACTTATGCTTATGGGTCCACTTACATCAACATGTACTAGACCTAAGAGCTCAATGGCTCTCTCAACTTTCTCAGTAAAAGGTGACTTGGTCATTTTTCCAAGAAGATAGGACTCATAGGTTGGAAGTAATTCACAATCACTAACTTCAAAGATTCTCTCTTGAGTCAACCTACTTATCTTGTTTTTATTGATGTAACCTAGCCTACAGTGCCATAAGTAGATATCAGATACATTATCTAATTTAGGGTGCTTACCTATGAAGTAGACTACATTAATAGGTTGTAATTTTTTATAGATACTATTGCTTAAATGTTCAAAAAAGATTATAACATCAATCAAAATGATATCATAAAATTTTTTTTTATCAAAATTTTATAATTATTTTTAGCCAAAAGGCCTACAGAAATGATATTCAATAAGAAACTAGGATAAAAATAATAATTACTAAGAACAATAAAATGAGACTCAAACACAAGTTTCATGATCCCTAATGCTAGAGCTGGAACTTGTCTTTCACTTTCAATGTTTAGGAATCTTTCATCTTGCTCGAATCTCCTATTGACCCGTAACTTCTATAACAAATTGCAAATATGGTAAGTGTTAGATGTGTGCCCTAGAAGCCAGATTGGTTGTCACTTGTAATACACTTCTAAGAGCAAATTTTATAATTTTGACTATAAATTAATAAATGAGTTATTTTTCTACCACAGCATGTATTTAAAGCATCTCTAATACATCCTTTGAGTTAATAATAACAATAATTCATATTTTCAAGAGTTGAAAATTTAAGACATAAATTTTTATAATTAACTCATAAAATACTCCAAACCGAAGGATCATCATGAAAATGGTGATCGAACTGAATGAATGGTGTATGATTGCTTTCTTAGGATAGACATGTCTTGAATCTATGGTGTGGAGACATCGGAGCGAGAGTGCAGATACTTGTTAGAGAATGAGGGCACTGAGCGTGACCACCTCAAGTAGTCATAAGAAAGTCTACCTTCTTATCAAAGACTGACTCGACGCTACAGCAGTGTGTGTGGTTCTTTGATCTGAGGTGAATCAACAGTTCACCTTGAGAGTGTTATAGTTTGACTACATCATAACTTGATCTCCTAGTCATTCAAAATCTTGAGGTATATGTTGGCTATAGCATATTCATTATAGAAATTGGATTATACCAATAAAAGGATCTATCTACCTCGATAGATGAGGAGTAGCCCTATGATAATCATAAGATTGAGTCCTTAAGCTCATGACCATGGTAGAGTGAAAATGATAGAAAGAGTTTCTATTAGAATTTTATATTGGATTCGAATCGATTGATTAATTCCTATGATGGACATTGGGTTTGATGAGTTCACCTTAACCCTAATCTTGTTGGGGCTCAAGGTAGAAGAACACAATCACATAGATAACTACACCAAGAGGTTCGCTTTTAGTTCTGATGGGTTGCCATCATATACTGCTAGGTGTCACTAGTAGATTTTAGAAGCAATTAGAATGATTTTGATGATCAATCATTCTAATTATATGAATCAGAATAGTTCTGATCCATCAAAAGGTGTTTCGATGATGTGGATAATGGAGATCACGGCATATCCTATTACCATACAGACTTGAACCTAACTAGATTATACAAATAAGGATTTGAGTCTGAATGTCATTAATTGAGCTAACCCAGTTTGATTGATTTGGATTAGATCCAATCAGGTTCAAGGTAATCATGCAAGCACATGATTGAGCCTGACTTTTTTCTTCTGAAATCTTTTTGATTCATCACAATCAAGTCAAATTTGATTTGACTCATTCTTGTATTTTGAATAAATTTATTTTTATCTGACTAGAACAAGTCTAGGTCAGATTAATTATAGAAATTAAATTCATTCATTGTCAAATTGGACTAGGGTCAAAAGTTGACCTATTTGGGAGAATTGAGGATCACCTAATCAAATGCTTCTAGAAACCTCTTAAAAATTATTTTGATCTAATTTTTGGATATGTGAAAGAGCATAAATTATACATTGGGTGTACCAAAATTTATGGTTTTTGGAGGTGTCTAAACTAAGTTATGACAGTATTTTATTTGAATCAAACTCTTGAGGGAAGAGTCCTAGGTGCAGTGGACTCTTCCTTATCTACTCATGCTGCCACCTTCTAGATTAATTTTTAGCATTAAAAATAGATGAGATCTGAGGATTTTCATGGAGATCAAGTTCAAGAGTCCCAATGGTTGAAAAAATGAGCATTTTGGTCAAAGAGGGACTTTAATTTGGTGCTATGCTTTTGTATAAGAACCCTTGCGCCAAGGCTCTTCACGTAGAAATTTTTTCATACCCAAAGGCTACCGTTCTAGATATCCCACACCCCCTCTATCCTCTCTCTCCCTTTCTTCTATATGCCTAAAACGTTAGTCATAAATATAATAAGAAGATCCAATCAAATTTATGAAGAATTTAGCATTTATGAGACGGTATTCGTGAGACGGACATGCAGCCTTCAGAAATTTTTTGAAGAACTTTCAAATTAGATTCAGATCTAATCATTGCACAAAAAAATTATGAGGAGAAGACATCTAAATTCTTTTCGAGTGGATACCGGTAGAGGCTAGGTGCTTGCATGGCTCCTTCTACAACCTCAGAAAACATCAGGATTATCGCAGGATAATCAGATTCCCCAAACAAGATATGAAATTAAATTTGATTTAATTTTTATTTTAATTATTAATATCATATTGGATTATAAAATTAAATTTTATTAGATTATTTAAAATTTTTTTAAAAAAATCTATCTCAGATTTGATCAGATGTGCACAATCCTACGATGGAAAACAGGATTTTTTCTTCAACTAGTATCAAAGCTGCGTTAGCAGTTCTTCAGATCTACCTTAGATCTGATTTTATTTTTATTTATGATCTCATATTAAAAGGTTTTAGATGTCACATTAGATGTTATTAGATCTAAAATAAAAAAATTAAAAATTAAATAATTTATATCTAATATGTATAAGATGCAAGACTAGACTAGGTATAGAATAGTTTTATGCGTAGTCTAGTATGATCATGTATTTATTTTGATTAAATATAATTTTAGATTTATTTAATTTATAATTTTTTGATGTTATAATTATTTTAATTAGATCTAAAAATAGAAAATAAAGTTTTTAATTTTTGATTTATTCATATGAGATATGAAAGATGCATCCTTAAACTAGTCATAGAATAGTTCTATAAGATGTCTAGAATAGTTTTATATTTGATATGATCAAATTTAAAATTTTATTTTTTAAATTTAATATGTGATATTTTAGATCTAAAAGTATGCATATTGATGATACATGAGATGCATGCAAGATATGTATTAGTTAGATCTTTTTATATGTGATATATGATCTTACTAGTTTTATAGTAAAAATATTATATTTTTGATTAAGAAGTTTTTCATGGCCGTCCGGTCATAATAACAAAGTAGGGTTTAAAGGTCCTCTCCTCTCATTCGATGGGATGTTCTTATAGCATGTAAGGGTACTGCATGTTTGTCCTTAATCAGAAATCAAAACTTATTTTTCGATAAAGTCCTAGATCCTAAAATTCTAGAATTTTTATTACATATTTTATTTATAAATCCAAAACTTAATTAAGAATTAAGATTATGAATTTAATTAGATCTAAAAATTATGAATTTTTAGATCTAAGACATATTCATGAAATTAGATTCAGACTTGAGTGGCTCAATTAGGTCTAGCGGTTGATCAAATCGATTCAAGAGTTGATTAGGTGGGATCAAAGAATGCTTAGATTTGACCAGCCTAATAGGATTAACTCTAAGTTAGGATCAAATCACATTGAGATGTGATTCGATCATGTCAAGATCTAATTTGGCTTTGCGGTTCGAGCTTGGATTGTAGGCTAATCCAATTGATTTTGATTCGATAATTTGGTGTCTAAGGTAAGTTTAGCAGATATGATCGACTGATTTTTAATTAGAAGCTACTCGACTTGAATGCATTCTTATCGAGTTAATAGCATATTCCTTCCACCGGTGTCACTTACCTGGTCATTTGTGTCGACCCAGTTCTAATTTGAGGTGGCTAACAATTCGAGCCAACCCATGCCACTAGCTTAGTTATAATTGTTATGACTAAGTCATATCAAGTTTAAAGAGACCTAAATTAAATCTTCCTAAGAAAATATTATATCTAAGGTCTTCCACCATTCTAGATATGTGGGCCCTTCCCGGGGTTGATTGTTCTTGGTTGGATACAGTGGTTCAATTGTTTCAAAAAGATGCAACCATGTCTATTAGGCATTGGATGCTACGGGTTGGAGGATGGATTGGGTTCAATATTCTGGATATAGTGAGGGACCTAATCAAAAATTTAATCTATGCAAATAGAAGGTTTGACTTGATTGAGGAGTGGATCAATATTTCGGACATGGTGAGATCATGAATTAGAGATCAGGTTAGGGTGCACCATAATTAGAGAATCATTGGACAAGAGTTGTCCACTCATCAATTGACCCATCACCAATAACTGTTAGGTGAGATGGTAAGTCAGTTGGTGGAACCACACCACCCACTAGAAATCAATAATCATAGAGATTTTTGCATCTTTGCAAAGAAAGTGTACGAACCCGAGTAAATAGTGGAAGCCTAATTTATTTAAAAATAAAATCCCTAAATAAATTGATTAAGTCTAATTACAAAATCTAACTAAAAATTTTGACTCTCTATAGAAAAATGTTTGCGTCCAACCCAATAACTCGTATCTTGGACACCCATAGACTAACCAGACCTAACTATAAGGATTGGCTTCGAAACTTCAAAATTATTTTGGATTCCAAGAAGTTGACTCATGTGTTGGAACAGGATCCTCCCACCTTACTAGTTTGTCCATCCGCTGATCAGAGAGCATCTCTCGAAAAGTGGATGGATGAAGATAACAAAGCCAGGTATTACATGTTGGGCTTGATGTCTGATGAGCTCTAGTGCCAACTTAAAGATATTAAGACTAGCCATCAAATATTGGCTCACCTGCAAGAGTTGTTTGGTGAACAGAGTCGCGCAGCTAAATATCAAGTCACTAAAAGACTATTTAAGGCTCAAATGTAAGATAGACAGTCGGTCCAAGATCATTATCTGATGATGATCAAGGAGTTAGAAGAGCTTGAGAAGCTCGGTGTTAAGTTATATTAGGATCTACAGGCCGACATAATTCTGCTATCCTTGACTGATGCGTGTGGGCAGTCATCATGAACTACCATATGCATAAACTTTAAAATACCTTGGTTGAGCTCATGAATATGCTGGTTACTACTGAACTTTCTATGAAAGATTCTAAAAGCTCAGGACTTACTGTAGAGCAGACTTCTTCCAAGAAAAAATCTTTTGGAAGAAGAAGAAGTCTATGAAGAAGTAGAAGGTGGATGGTGGAAAGAAGAAGAAGATAGAGCTGAAGAATAAGACTGCCGACAAAGAAAAATATTTTCATTGCAACATTGATGGCCATTAGAAGTGAAACTACCCTTTTTACCTGGCCAGCCTGAAGAACAAGAAGGAGGCAGGTCCTCCTGGAGGTATGCTTGTTATAGAATGTAATCTTACGATTTCTTCTACATCAAGTTGGTTGCTTGACTCTGGTTTTAGTGCTCACTTATGTACTTCCATGTAGGATGTTGAGGATAACAGGAGGTTGAGGGATGGTGAGATGATCCTACACATCGAGAATGGTGTAAGAGTTGCTGTTATGGCCGTGGAAACCTACCCTCTGTGATTACCGTTGGAATTAGACTTAGTACTTAGAAACTATTTTTATATGCCTGCAACAAGCAGGAATTTGATTTTTATTTTATGTTTAGCATAGGAAGGCTACGTAATTAGTTTTTTTAAGGACCATTGTAATATTCTTTATGAAAGAAATAAAATTACAAGTGGTTTTCTTATAAATGATCTTTATCAGTTATATATTGATGTTTCTATTTTTAATATCGAGCAAAACGTGAATGCCATAGGATCAAAGCGACCTAGGGATAGTTTAAATGATAGGTATCTTTGGCACCTTAGGCTAGGTCATATAGCTGAAGATAGGGTTAACAAATTAGAGAAATCTAGGCTATTGAGTCTATTGACTTTCGAGTCATATTCGATTTATGAATCATGCCTTCATGGCAAAATGACCAAGCTTCCTTTTGTGGAACATGGGGAAAGGGCCACAGACCAACTTGCCTTAGTACATACTGATATATGCGGCCCATTTGATGTGCCGGTCAGGGATAATTATATCTACTTCATCATCTTTACTGATGATTTTTCTTGGTATGGATATGTGTATTTAATGTGACACAAGTCTGAAGCTTTTGAAAAGTTCAAGAAATTCAGACTCGAAGTAGAAAAAGAAATAAAAAAACCAATTAAGATTCTTCGATCAGATTGAGGAGGCGAATACCTCAGTCAGAAATTTTTAGAATATCTTAAGGATTATGACATAGTCTCTCAATGGTCTCCACCTGGAATACCTCAACTAATGACATTTTAAAATGGAGAAACTGGACCCTATTAGATATGGTTCGATCCATGATGAGCTTTACAGACCTTCCTGAAATTCTTTGGAAACATAGTCTATTAACCACTATATATCTACAGAATAAGGTTCCATCTAAAATCATTCCTACCACACCATATGAGATATGGCATGGTAAGAAACCAAGTTTGAGTCATCTAAGAATTTGGGGTTATCCAACCCATGTCAAGAGACAACATTGCATGGTAAGAAACCATGTCTAGGTCTTTTAGAGCTCGATTCATAGGATATCTAAAGAGTCATTAGGATATTATTTCTATCTTTTGGAAGATCACAATGTGATTGTGAGTCGACATGCCATCTTTCTTGAAAAATAGTTTATTCAAGATGGTGGCATCGGAAGACAGATTAGGCTCGAGGAGAAAGTCTCCCAAGAGCCATGAGCTAAGGAACCTATGGAACCTAATCAGATTTAGCCAGTTCAATCACTACCTTGTCCACCTCATAGATCAGAAAGGATTTTCTATCATCCTGAAAGGTATTTAGGTACTATTTTAGAGGATGTAGAGAAAATATTTCTCATAGAAAAAGAGGTTCATGGTGATGATCCCAAAATCTTTGATGAGACGATATCAGATATCGACTCTGAGAAATGGTTAGAGGCAATGAAGTCAGAGATTGACTTAATACGCTCAAACCAAATCTAGACCTTGGTAAATCCACCTAAAGGTATAGTACCTCTTGGCTGTAAATGGATCTTCAAGAGAAAGATAGGTGCCAATGGAAATATAGAGACATTCAAAGCAAGGCTCATAATGAAAGGATATAGTTAGTACGAAGGCATTGACTATCAGGATACTTTTTCACCAGTATTCATGCTCAAATTCATCTGCACATTGCTTGCTGTTGCAGCCTATTTCAATTTTGAAATATGATAGATGGACGTGAAAACAACGTTCTTAAATGGATATCACGAGGAAGATATCTATATGGAATAGTCGTTGGGTTTCACATCCAGTGATACTGATCACAAGATCTGCAAGCTATAAAGGTCCATATATGGACTTAACCAAGCATCTCGGAGCTAGAATGCTTGTTTCAATGATGTGATCAAATCATTTGGATTCATCAAGAATAAGGAGGAGCCCTATGTTTTTAAAAAGATCAGTGGGAGCGCTGTTATCTTTCTCATACTATACGTGGATGACATCCTCCTAATTAGGAATGATATTTCCACGTTGACTACGATCAACATGTGGTTGTCTAAAGAATTTTTCATGAAAGACCTAGGAGAGGCATCCTTTATTCTAAAAATTAAGGTCTATAGAGATAGACCAAATAGAATGCTGGATCTCTTATAGATGATGTACATAGAGGAGGTGCATAGAGTTTTAGCATGGAAGACTCCAAGAGGAGATTGGTGCCCTTCAGACATGGCATTCATCTCTCCAAGAAGATGTGACCCAACAAATCTGAGGAGATTGAATGCATGAGCAAAATCCCTTATGCTTCAGTAATGGAGAGCCTCATGTATGCCATGCTATGTATATGACCTGATATTGCCCATGCGGTGAGTATCACGAGCAGGTATCAATTGAATCCAAGCAAAGAGCACTTGACTTCTATGAAATGTATCCTTAAGTACTTGAGAAGGACTAAAGATATGTTTCTAGTCTTTGGTAATAGAGAACTCCAGGTCCAGGGGTATATAGACTCGAATTTTATGTCTGATATAGATGATCAAAAGTCAACATCTGAAAGTCTGTTTATTTATAATGATGGTGCTATCAGCTTAAAAGTTTTAAGTAGATGGTGATAGCAGATTCTACCATGGAAGCAGAATATATTGCTGCATTAGAAGCTGCAGAGAAGGCATTCTGGTACAAGAAGTTTACCGCAGAGCTTAGAGTGATGCCATCAGATGCCATCCTTCTGTACTATGAAAATAATGGCGCCATAGCCCTAGCTAAGTAGCTGAGGTCTCATCAGAAATCCAAGCACATCGAGCAGTGATACTACCTCATCCATGATTATCTCGAGAAGGGATACGTCGAGGTCAAGAGAGTCGACACTATAGATAATGCGGCTAACCTACTGACAAAGCTATTGAGGTAATAGAAGATTGAAGCCAATCTTGATAAGATGGAACTTAGATTGGTATCTAATTGGCTTTAGGTCAAGTGAGAGTTTGTTAGATGTGTGCCCAGAAGCTAGATTGGCTGTCACTTGTAATACACTTCTAAGGATAAATTTTATAATTTTGACTATAAATTAATAAATAAATTATTTTTTCTATCAAAGTGTGTATTTAAAAGTGTCTATGATACATCCTTTGAGTTAATGATAATGAAAATTAATATTTTCAAGAGTTAAAAATTTAAGACATGAATTTTCATAATTAACTCACAAAATGCTTCCGACTGTAGGATCATCACGAGGATGGTGATCGATCCAGAAGGTTGGTGTATGATCACTTTCTTAGGATAGATGTATCTTGAGTCTATGGTGTGAAGATACTGGAGTGAGAGTATAGGTACTTGTTAGAGAACGAGGGCACTGAGTGTGACCACCTCGAGTAGTCATAAGGATGTTTACCTTCTCATCGATGACTGACTCGATGCTGTAGTGGTGTGTATGGTTCTTTGACTTGAGGTGCATCGATAGTTCATCTTGAGGGTGTTATAGTTTGACTAGATCATAACTTGGTCTCCTAGCATTTGAAACCCTAAGGTGTATGATGGCTATAGCATATTCATTGTAGGAATTGGATTTCACCAATAAGGGGATCTATGTACCTCGGTAGATAAGGAGTAGTCCTATGATAATCATGAGATTGATTCCTTAAGCCCATGGCTAAGGCAGAGTAAAGATGATAGAAAGAGTTTCTATTAGGGTTTCACATTAGACTCGAATCGAATGATTAATTCATATGACGGACATTGGGTTTGACGAGTTCATCTTAACCCTAATCCTATCGGAGCTCAAGATAAAAGAACCCAATCACATAGGTAACTGCACTAAGAGATTTACTTTCAATTCTAATTGATTGCCATCATATACTACTAGGTATCACTGATGAATTTTGAGAGCAATTAGAATGATTTTGATGATCAATCATTCTAATTATATGAATTAGAAAAGTTCTAGTGCATCGAAAGGTGTTTCGATGATGTCGATAATGAAGATCATGACATATCCCATTATCATACAGAATTGAATCTAACTAGATCACATAAACAAAAGTTTAGGTCTAAATCTCATCAATTGAGCAAATCTAGTTTGATTGATTTAGATTGGATCCAATCAGGTTCAAGGTAATCATGCTAGCACACAATTGAGCCGACTTTCTCCTTCTGAAATCTTTCTGATTTATCACAACCAAGTTAAATTTGATTTAACTCATTCTTATATTTTGAATGAGTTTACTCTCATCTGATTGGAATAAGTTTAGGTTAGATTAATTGTAGAAATTAAATCCATTCATAGTCAAATTGGACTAGGGTCAAAAGTTGACTTGTTTGAGAGAATTAAGGGTCATCTGATTAGATGCTTCTAAAAAATTCTTTAAAAATCATTTTGATCCAATTTTTGGATATGTGATAGAGCATGAAATATGCGATGGGCGTACTAAATTTTGTGATTTTTTTAGGTATCTAGACTAGATATGATAGAGTTTGATTTGGATCAAACTCTTGAGGGAAGAGTCTTAGGTGCAGTGGACTCTTCCTTATCTACTCATCCCACCACCTTCTAGATTAATTTTTGCATCAAAATTAGATGGGATCTAGGGATTTTCATGAAGATCAAGTCTAGGAGTCTCAATGGTTGAAAAAATGAGGATTTTGATCAAAGAGGGACTCTAACTTGGCACTATGCTTTTGTATAAGAACCCTTACACCAAGGCTCTTCATGTAGAAATTTTTTCATATCCAAAGGCTGCCATTCTAGATATCCCATGCTCCCTTTATCCTCTCTCTCCCTCTCTTCTATATGTCTAAAAAGTTAGGCACAAATTTGAGAAGAAGATCCAATCAAATTTGTGAAGAGTTCAGCATCTACGCGATGGTATTCGTGAGATGGACATGCTACTTTCATCAATTTTTTAAAGGACTTCTAGATTAGATTCAGATCTAATCTTTGGAGAAAAGATTTACGAGGAGAATACATCCAGATCCTTCTTAAGTGGATATCATTAGAGGCCAAGCACATGCGTGGCTCCTTCCAGAACCTCAGAAAATATCAAGATTATCGTAGGATAATTAGATTACCCAAACAAGGTATGAAATTAAATTTGATTTAATTTTTATTTTAATTTTTAATATTAGATCACCATGATCAGATCTGAGAACTCTTAGAGTTGATCAAATCATTTAAGGTTTTTTAGAAAAATCCATCTCAAATTTGATTAGATATGCATGATCCTGCAACAGAAAATAAGATTTTTCCTTCAGTATGGGCTTCTGCTATTCAATACCCAGTCAGTAATATCATATATAAAGAAATTGCAAGAAGTTATCATATAAATATCTTATCCAATAATAGCTTGCTTTTTTCTCGACCTGTTCAAAGTCAGAAAGGCAATGTACTAAGGATAGTTCTTCTTTCAATGCTCCTACTTCTTGTAGAAGAAGCACTCTGCTTGACTCTTATCAGGCTTAGTTTTATTGGTCTGACCCTGCACTGATATCCCAAACTGAACTTACACCTTCTTGGACTTCTTCTTCATGTTTTTATTCTCTTTCTTAAAGGATCGATAACCAAAAGAAGATCCTGCCACCAAATTCATAGACTCCTTATTGAACTGGTGTTGGAAATTATGTCCCAAAGCCAATCACTAGTCTATTAGTGATTGTACTTTTTTAAATTTATAAATAATTTATTATTGAATAAAATAATATTCTAGCTTTTTCATTACAAAGTCTATATCTTTTAATAAGCATCATTTATTATGATGAAGTCTTTAGGATTATTTAGTTTCAATAAAGAGAAAATTTACTTGTTAGTCCTTAAACTATTCATGGCCAAATGATATGTTGTTAATCAGGATGACAACGTTTATCGAGTATAGGTCACAGTATGCCATATAGGTTAGCTATCCTCTTAACCAAGGAATGTGGAGATATTGGTATGGTATACAGGTGAGATATAAGAGTAAATCATCACTAAACGTGACCAATTCCAGAACATTCTATGATCAAAAATTACTTTGATGCGATATGGGTATAAGTATCCCTTAAACTTAAGATCATCATGATGGCTTGCAAGCAACTCACTATGCTTTGGTATTAGACTATCAAAATTTTTAATTTAATAACTAAAGAATTTTAAGCATAGTCAAGTACTTATAAAGTCAGTGTGTGATCAAGATAAGACTGACCACTTCAAGGATTTAGAAAAAATACATCATTATATTTCAATTTAGCAAAATCTTGGGCAGGATAATCCATAAGATGGATTTGGTATTTTAAAATACAACGTGGATGACCAAATCAAGATTGATAGTTAAACTCTGAGTCATCCTATGATCTTTAAGGTCAAGAGGATGAATTATATAGAAACTATATCCACATGGGTTCTAAGAGTATTGTTTTATATATTCAACCCATCCGACCATCGGGTATCATTGCTAAATGGTCACTTTAATTGATACCAAAATTTATTTCTATGCTATCAACTTAGATTTGAACCTATGGGCTTATACATATAAGAGGTCTCAATCTGATCTAATGGTTGATCAATGATTTAGAATCATTCTAAGGTCAAACAATCAATACGATTGATGTTTGACATAGTGCAAGTGTTGTAGGAGGATCTATTAGCAATTAAATTATTAATTGACTTAATTTGATTAAGTCAAAGGGCTGAGATTAATTATCATTAAATATAATTAAATTAGATTTAGTTTGGAATTAGTTGGATTAAGTCCAATTGATTAATTGGATGAGCCAATTGCAAGGGAGAACAAGTCCCTATTCAATTAGGACTTATATGCACCCAATTTTTAATTTGATTAGATATTAAATTAGATTTAAATTTAATTTAATTTTATTTAATTAGACTCTTAGTTGGACTAAGATTATATCTAATTGTATGGCATTAGTTTTGATTTAATTAGATTCAAATAATAAGTTGGACCAAGTCAAAACTAGAAGTCCTAGTGTGACTATGATTAATCTATTTTGCGCCACTTTGCTTTCCATGCCCCCCTACCAATTCCCTTAGAATTTTTATAGAAAATTTTATTTCTAGATAGTTTTCATGCTCTTATTATATCTTTCACCATTTTAGAAGGAAATTAGTGTTGAAAAATATGCAGGATTTCATGCTTGAATTTGAAAGTATTTTTGAAATAAAACATAGTTGAAGATGCAGATTAAAATTTTTAATTAATAAAAGCATGTAATCTAATAACTAAACCCTACATCTAAGATCTATAATATATAATAATGCATGTAAAAATCTTAAAATAAAATATTTTGGTATTGATCAAATCAATATCCTAGATCTAGAATAGTTTTAGATCTAAATCCTAGATAGCATCTAGGTGAGAGAAGAGAACAAATCTCTTATCTTCACATGAGTCGAGAATCCCATGGTTGATTTTTATTATTGTCTTTGGATCTACATACGTGTTCGACCTCTACAAATAATCCACACAAGGCTGCAATACAAATCAGAGGTTCGTCGAACGAAGATTCGTTCGAAGTGCAAGCTTCTCGCGGATCGCTCCTAATGGTTAATCTAAAATTTATTCTTCTGATCCCTTGGATACTCCAAGAGATGAAAAATAAGAGGAGGAATAAGGAAGAAATATAACCCTTAGATCTCCCAAAAATTGGAAATCAAACATGTGAGAAAAAGCCCTAAGAGAAGATAAATCTTTACTTTCAGGACATCAATGATTGATGTTTTGAAACATCTCTATGCTAGGATAAGAGGAGACCTTCTTTCCTAGATTTTTCTCATGTTTTCATATCTAATACTCTCTAATTTTTTTTCATAGAAAAATCTCATAAAATATGGAGAAGAAGGGTTCTTAAAGAAATGCTAAGCGAAGACCTTCTTCTCTTCTTCTTCTCTCATCAGGACGTGATGATATCATGTCTAAAGATAATCATCATGCCCCAACACCTTAGAGTACAGATCACCACGCTCTCTTCCTCTCTCTCTCTCTCAAATTTTTATCATATAAAAATTAGATAAAAAATAAAGGATAAAGACTTTTGAACAAAATCATAAGAGAAGATAATCTTCTCTCTTACCTTGTCTCTTCAAGACATCAACTTTTGATGTCATAATTGAAGGCTCTTCTCCAAGAATTTTGGTTCCCCTAACCCCATGCCACCTCTCCTTTTCATTTTAGTTTTTACCATGGAAATCCCAAAATTTTTCACACCTCTTACACCTAAAAAAGTGGCACCTCCTTTCTCCCTTTGACTAGGTCAAAAACTAGTCAAGGCATTCAAAATAAGGTAGTTAAAGGGGCATCCAACTCTTGGATGCCCCCACCCTAATTTTTTGGTGTGTAATATCGCAATCACATGTACAAAAACTAGGAGAAAGGGTAGAGAAAAAAAAATGGTGTGGAAAAATTTGGCACAAAAGAGGGAGGAAGTGGTTTGGATTCTTTGGACACTTTCGAAAAGGAAACAAACCCAAACCACTTTCCATAATGAACCAAATCAGATTTGATTCAAAAATTCTAGAATATAGGGTGTGGAAAAATATTTCTTAGGCATGGAAATCTTAGGAAAAATCTAGAAACAAAAAAATGGGCATGGGCTCAAAGGTGCTGCAAGGAGGGAGTGAGAGTCCAAGTCCAATTGGGACTCTTCTTGTTTGACTAGCTCAAAACTATTTTGAACCTAATTCAAATCAAATTAAATGCAACTTAATTAAGGATGATCCTAGTATGACTAAAAATCTAATTAAATTAGATTAAATCATATCAAAATTTTAATTTAAATTCTAACTTAATTAGAAATTAGGTGCACTCAAATCCTAATCAAATAGAGACTTATTCTCCCTTGCAATTGGTTTATCCAATAAACCAATTAGACTTAATCTAATTAAGTTCAAATTAATTCTAATTAAATCTAATTTAACTAAACTTAATCTCAGTCTGATTGCTCTATCAAATTAAGCTAATTAGCAATTCAATTACTAATCAATCCTCCTACAATACTTTTATTAGGTCAAACATCAATCGTATTGATAGTTTAACCTTAGAACAATTCTCAAACGTCGATCAACTATCTGATCAGATTACAATATCTAATATGTGTGATCCTATAGGTTGGAACCTAAGCTGTTAGCATAGGAACCAATTTCTATACCAGTCAAAGTGACCATCTAGCAATGTTTCATAATGTCCGGATAGGTCGAATGTATGCAAAGCAATATTCTTAGAATCTTAGTCCATGGTTATCGTATAATTTATCTCTTCGATCAATAATACTCAAGACAACTTCAAGTATATTTTCAATACTCATACAGTCATCTCTATTGTATTTCAAAATTTTGCAAATCTCGTGACTCCTTATGAGGATTATCTAGGCCTAGGTTTTGCTAAATTGAAACACGGGAGTCATTCTCTTCTTGAAGTTAATCAGGAGTAGTCAATCCCTTCTTGACTCACACACTGACTCTACAAGTACTTAATTATACCTAAAAATCTTTCAAACCTATATTAGAAATACAGATAGTCTGGCATAAAAGTATAATCAGTTGCTTATAAGTCATCGTGGTGATCTCAAATCGAAGGGACACTTATATCCATTGACCTTAGCTAGCTACCCTTGACAATAGAGTGCTACATTGATCATGTTCAATGTAGATATACTCCTACATCTCACCTGGATGCCATATCAGTATCTCCATACCACTTGGTTTTGAGGACAACCAATGCATATGGCATATAGCGACCTACACTTGATAAGTTATCGTCCTTATTAACAACTTATCATTTGATCGTGTACAGTTTAAGAACCATCCAAAAAATTCTTCTTTATTGATTGATTGTGGTTCTAAGAACTTCATCATAATTTAGAAGTTTATTTAAGAAAGATAGAACTTCTATGATGAACAATCCAAATAACTATTAATATTAGATAATTCATATACTAATTTCAATGATCTACCACTTAAATGATTGGCTTTAGGACATATTTTCCAACAACTCACACCTGAACTAAAGCCAATCAGAATGATATCAAATATCCTATCTTCTACTTAAGTTCATAGAAATCCTTAGTTCCAAGGCCATAGCAAATGGGTCATTCAAGTTCTCTTTTTTCATCGATCTTCCAAAAATCATTATCACCCTGATCTAAAATCAAAGGTGAGAGCCATGTAGTGACAAAAAATATACAAGATTTCTTGTATGAATTTCAAAACTTTTTTAAAAATATAATATAGCAAAAGTTATAAATTAAATTATTTAATCTATAAATGCATGTAATCTAATTACTAAACCCAACATTTAGGACCTATAACATGTCATAATGCATGTATAAATATGAAAATAAATATTTTGGTATTGATCAAATCAATATCCTAGATCAGAATAATTCTAGATCTAAATCCTAGATCATATCTAGGTGAGAGAAGAGATCAAATCTCTTACTTTTGTGTGGGTTGAGAACTTCATGATTGATTTTCATTCTTGCCTTTGGAGCCGCACACATGTCCAACCTCTACAGAAAGTTCACACGAAGCTGCAACATAAATCGGATGTTCGTCGAACGAAGATCCGCTTGAAATGCTAGCTTCTCGCGAATCCCTCTGGATGGTTAATCTAAAATTTATTCTTCATATCTCTTAGACACTCTAAGAATGAAGAATAAGAGGAGGAATAAGAAAGAAATTCAATATTTAGATCTTCCAAAAGTCAAAAATAAAATACATTAGAAAAGGTCCTAAGAGAAGACAAATCTTCTCTTTCAGGACATTAATGATTGATGTCCTAAAAATATCTTTATGCTTGGACAAGGAGAGATCTTCTCTTCTAGACTTTTTCCATGTTTTTAGATCTTACACACTCTAATTTTTCTCATATAAAAATCTCATAAAAATGTGGAGAAGAAGGGTTCTCAAAGAAACCCTAAGAGAAGACCTTCTTCTCTTCTTCTTCTGTCATCAGGACATGATCAGATCATGTCCAAAAATGATCATCCTGCCCCAACATCTTGGAGCACAAATCTCCATGCCCTCTTTCTCTCTCTTTCTTATATTTTTATCATATAAATGAGAAAGTAAACCTTGAAAGAGAAACTATGAGAGAAGACTTTTTTTCTTACCTTTGTCTTCATCAAGACATGAACCTTTCATGTCTTAATGAAGACTTTTTCTCCAAGGATGTAGGCACCCATAACCCATATGCCAACACCTCTCTTTCTCTTCCTTTTTGCCATGAAATCCCAAAATTTTTTGATGCCTAAAAATAATAGAAGGAGGCATCCCAAGAAAATAGGAAGACTAGGTCAAAATGACCAAGTCAAACAAGAAAACAAGGAAGAGATTGGGGGCGTCCAACTCTTGGATGCCTCCCCACATTTTCTGTGCATGGAGAGAAGGAAACCATCATCCCAAATCTGGAGAAGGAATATGCTATAAATTTACTTTAACTCTAATCATTTACCAAGAAAATCATGCAAATCATGTTTAAAAGATTGGCACATGAAAAGTTAAGTATTTTATTTATAAATGAGCTTTAAAATTATAAGAATGTATCAAAATTAATTTATTTGAAGTAAAAATATGTCTCAAACTTTTTTTAACTTCAACTAATTGTCCAAAAATAAGATAAAGCAATCAAATCATCTAAATAAAATTGGTTAAATACGTGAAAGCTCCATCTAAGGAGTTCATAAATTAATTGATTGAGAGCTTAAGATCAAAATCTTCAATCAAATTAAGATAAATAAGTAATTCTTCCCTTATTTTGGAGATATTAAGGATTCATTTTTCTTTTAATATTTCAGTAACATTGTCTACCCTATTTTTCATAATTATAGGTTGATTATTTTATCTTTCAACTTTTCTCCCCCTCTGTATTTTAAAATAAGCATATTTTAAATTTAGATTATCAAAATCATATATATACATATATATATATATATACATACATACATATATATATATATATATATATATATATATATATATATATATATATTCATTCTTTAGCATTATCTTCTATTTTTCTTTTTCAAAATTTGCATGCATAAGCTTTACAATTTTTGTTACTCCCCCTTTTTATTTCAAGTTAAGCACATTTAATTGATACCATATTAAAGATTGAAAAACTAATTTTCAAATTCATCACTTAAAAATAGTATGAATAAAATTCAATTTGATACAAAGTATGAAAGGCATTCTTCAAGTTAGGGAACAAAATCAATTGAGATTAAAATGAGAGGGATCTAGATATTGGCTCTATGTGTTAATCTAACTATGGGATTTAAAATCCTTATGGGTTAACCTAAAATGCAATGCAACTTAATAAATCAAGCATTTTAAATTTTATAATTGATGTCTTATCTTTAAGTATTTATTTTATTCTAACTTTTAATTAGAATTTTAGCATTTTATGAGGAGAGTATCTAAATTTGTTTCTTCTGCAATCAAGGGCATTCATAGTTAATTAAACTTATGTTGATTTAAGTTTCTCAAATGAATAATTATAAGGTGAAGCTATTAAATCATGCTGATTTTCATGATAATTTCAATTCATAGCATGATATGATACTTAAAGGAGAGCATATTGACCTCTTAAAATCAAAGTATTCAAATCATCAAAATCAACCAATCATACTAATCTTACTGATATATGAAAAGAATTTCAAGCAAGTAAATATAACATAAAATTATATTAAAGTTAATAGATTCAATCAAAATAACTTTAACAATCATGGATGGTATGATGTGAGAAAATATTTAGATTATACCATGCATCAACACCCATCCATTTTCATTTCCAAGGCATCCATAAAGATTTTCTTCCTTTCATTTCATTTGGATCCTTGGTGCACCTACAAAATTACTTAATGATTTTTGGTACCCAAGTCATTTTGGGTCCATAGGAGTTAGAGCTCATGGTTTCTTTTGAAATCCAAATTTGTTTAATATAAGTTTGGCCATTTCTTTCAATGTTGCATTCAAAAATTTTATGACCAAATTTATTATATTTAAAGTACTTAATTGAATGACTTTCAGTTGAAACTTTGTTGAGCATATTTTTGTCAAACTTTTATTTTCTTATTGAATCATAACTAATTCCTTGTTTATCAAAAATAACTCTTTGATCATTTAAAATGGTTTGAAGCTTTCGAGATCCAATTGTAAACTTTTCAATTATGGACTTCAAGCTTTCAATCTTTTTCTATAGTTAGACATTTTTTTCTAAAAGAGATTTTTCAAATTTACTCTTTTCTTTAGAAGAAAATCTTAGTTTATTAAGTTCTTTCAACTTAAGATTTTCTTCAATCATAGATTTTTTAGATTTTAAAAATTTTTTTTCTTTAACAAATGAATTCTTTTCTTTTATGAAATCCTCTTTTTTAATTAAGAGTTTATTCTTTTCTTTAACTAAAGATTTTTTAAATTTGAGTTCTTCCTTTTCTTTAGCTAAAGCATTATTTTCTTTCAAAATATCTTTTTCTAATTAATAATTTACTCTTTTCATTAGCTAAGATAAGATTTGATTTTTTGAATTCTTTATTTTTTAGCCTTAATTTTCTAAAATCATCCATTAATTCATTAAATGCTTCATATAATTCATCAAATGTAAAGTTAGAAGAATTTTCAGGATTTACCTCAGTTGCATAAGCCATGAGGCTATGATTGGCGATACTTTCTTCCTCTTCCTCATTTTTCTTTTCTATGCCTTGCTCTTCCTTAATCAAAACTTTCTTTTTTCTTTGCCTTTTCTTCTTCTTTTTCTTTCCATCCTCATGAGCCATAAGGCATAGATTGGGGTGAGCTTCCTTAACTTCTTGGAAGCTTGGTTCGTCTTCTTAATTTGCTCTCCCATAAATCATTTTCAATTTTTTTCATACTTGATTTGCTGAAATACATGAAGAAATTGCATTAAATATACTTAAATCCAAAGAGCAGTAAAGTATATTTATGGCTTTAGCATTTAGTTGGATTGTTTCTTTATCAATAATTAATGCATTTTGTATGTGTGGGCCATTAATAATAATATTCCATAAGTTATAGTCATGTGCTTGTATGAATATTTTTATCCAAGCTTTCCAAAAAGTATAATTTGAGCTATCAAATAATGGAGGTTGATCAATGGAATGGCCTTCATTAAATAGAGCTTCCATTTTGGGTTGCCAATATCTTTTGTCTTTTGACCACTAGGTCAACAAATAAATATTAGAGCACCAGTCCTGATACTAATTATTGCCTAGAGGTAGCGACCCAAGGGGGGGGGGGGGGGGTGAATTGGGTTCTTATAAAATTTTTGGCCAAATTTAACTCTACGCAATTATATGCTTTGATTTTAATCTAAGTGGTGAGGATAAGATGTATATAATATGAGCAGCAAAATTAAAATAACAAAATGAAACTATGAAAGTAAAGTAAGAATTATAAGCATGCAAAGTATATAGAGAGATAGAAGAAGAAAGCACAATACAAACACACAAAGATTTATAGTGATTCGGAGCAACCCACTTCTACGTCCACTCTCCAAGCTTCTCTTAGAAATTTTACTATAATCTACTCTTGATTACAGTATATTTGTTCTCCCAGGCTCACAAACAAACCTAGTTGGTTTTCATAGGAGCACCAACCAAAACCTAACACCGTTAGTTTTTTGGGTTCACTAACAATCTAGTTGGTTTTTCAAGATCACTAACCAAAATCTACAATATCCAATTTCGGGCTTGGATGGGCCTAAACCCCAAGTTTCTTTCTCCCAAAAAAACTTATAAAGAAATCAAAAAATACAAGTAAAGTTCCAGCATAATATAAAAAATAGAGTATAAGCTCTTTTAAATCCTAAAGAACAAGCCGATAATGTGCTCGATTGAAGCTTATCTTTTCTTCAAATTATGCTTGAGAGGATGTGGAAGATGTTGGAGAAGATTGCTTTGAAGGCTCGCCGAAATCTGTGCACAACACTTCTCTCTTTTCTATTTTCTTTGGATATTCAATGTTCCTCACAAAATCTAAAAGATTCTCTCTCTAAATCCTTTAATCTCTATCTTCTTTTTCTTTTAATTGATTCTCCACCTTTAAATATCTTTAGAGAAGGTTGGAGTAAGGGTTCTAGCTATTGGATGCTCTAAAATAGCCATTGGATTAAAAAAATAGCCGTTGGAAAACTATTCGTTGAAGACTATCTGTACAGATCGAGACCTCTCGATTTTTCATGAGACTTCTCATCAGATTTTGAGATATCTCGATTTTTCATGAGACGTCTCGCCAAATTCATGAGATCTCTCAAGAAATCTATGAGATCTCTTGCTCTCAGAGCATAGAAATGACGTTTTCATCTCTTGAGAATGAGATGTCTCGAGTTCAACTCGAGACCTCTCGAGACTGTGCCAGAAAACTATTTTATTATGCCAGATGACTCGAGAGGTCTCAAAAAAAATTCGAGATGTCTCAAAAAATCTTGGCTTCATTTTTCTTCAATGTTTGACCTTCCAAACTTGAGTTTCTTAGCCCAAAACTCCTTTAAATATAATTGCTTCCTTCAATTTTAATTTCTCTTCTTTCAATCATACTTTCTTAATACCAAGCCATCCAAATATGTGTGAATTTGCTCTTTTAAGTATTCTGGCATGGCATCTTGAGAGGATTTATTCTTGAGATAAATTTTTTATTTTGGATATTTGAAAAATCCTACACACATTCTTGAAACACATGATTAGATACATAATATACTCAATATTTTGGAATCATCAAAATCAATCTCAGGGTCAACACTTTGCATGGATCGAGAACTCCATCGTTGATTTCTGTTGTTGCCTACGTTGCTGCACATGTGTTCGACCTCTATAGAAAGTCTACATAAGGCTACAACACAAATCATTGTTTCGTCAAATGAAAATCTGCTCGAAGTACTAGCTTCTCACGAGAGAAGAGAATTCTAAAAGATCTACGGGAGTTGCACATGGACCATAGATCTAGTGGCCATGGAGGGTTGCGTCATGAATCTGAAGGTTAGAAAATATTTCAAGACTCCATCAAAGTCATGTTCGACTCATATTAGGAGAAAGAGTCCTATTAGGACTCTTATGAACTATTAAGAGGAGGATTCTCATCCTATTTAAAAGCTATTGGTGCTGTGGAGAAAGTAGAGAGCACAGAAAGCTCTGGCAGCCATTAGGTGGAGCGTAGTAGAGCACTAAGAGCATGCATCACGTAGAGCAGACGTAGGTAGAACATTAAGGTAGAGCAAAGCATCAAGCATAGCGAGGTAATGGCCATGTAACTGATCATTAGGCATGATGTAGCAACCTTCATAGGAAGCATCCAGGGGCATCGAGGATCCTAGTATTGGCATGCCTGTGAGAGGGTCTGTTTGGGGATTTTGGGAGAGCTTTTATGACGGTAGCTTCTAGTTGAGAGAGATTTGTGTACTGTGAATTGAAAGTGGGTGTTCAGCCTTTGTACATGATTTTTCTCTTTCATAGTGAAGCTTGCATGCTCCATGGAGTTAGCACTTGGACTAATCCATGTACCTGATTATTTTCTTATTTTTATTTTTTCTTTCTTCCTACTGTCAACAAAAGAATACTAGATCCTGAAGTGGTTGTGCCCTGACCAAGACATCCTTAACAATTGGTATTAGTGTGGTATCGATTATCGTAATAATTGATATCAGAGCCAGGTGCAGCTTGACTGATATCGGGATAAGTTGCAGTGGTGGTGATCAAGATTGAAGATGGAGAAGACACGCACAATCAAGATGGAGATCAACCACGAAGGGTTGATCAATGATCTCTTATATAAGGAGGAGCCATCTACATGAAAGATGCCAGTAGGAGCCTAATGCAAGGTGGAGCTCCAAGTGGAGATGGATCGAGCACGAGATGGAAGACATGGGAGGATAAGCGACATTATAAGAAGGCTACCCTAAGCAGGTCTCGAGTTAGGTGGAGCATGGCACATGATGGAGATGGGATTGAGCGGCCTAGTTCGACTCCTATGTTTGCCCATCCATGAGTAGCTAGCATGCCCCAAGGCATGGGGGTGAAAAAATCTAAAAGCTCTTAAAATCATATGGAGGCCGAATATCGAGTTGAGGTGAAGATTGTTAGAATTTGATACTTCAAATTTGACCCACAAGAAGTGCACAGCAAGATCAAGGATGATGAGTGGAGTCCAACGAGCTTAAGAATAGCTCAAAATGGAGTTTGGATGGAGGAGAATCAGTATCAGCACAGCAGTCTGGTCGGCTTGAATATGGGATCGAGCTAGCTCGAGCTGAGATTGAGCCGGCTCGAACCATAGTCGAGCCGACTATCTCAAGTAGATAGAAAGTAGAAGTTTGAGTGAGATGCAGTCGAGCCTGCTCGACCCTTGATAGAGTCAGCTCGACGAAGATGAATAGAACAGGATGGAGTTTTCTATTTGTACATAGATTATGATTAATCTAAGGGTCTACGAGAGTTGCATGTGGACCATAAGATCTAGCAGCCATGGAGGATTATAGTCATGATCTGAATGTTGAAAAATATTTTCAGACTCTATCAAGATCATGTTCGACTCATATTAGGAGAAAGAGCCCTATTAGGACTCCTATGAACTGCTGAGAAGAGGATTCTCATCCTATTTAAAGGCTTTGGTGTTATGGAGAAAGTAGAGAGCACAGAAGGCTCTGACAGCCATCAGGAGGAGCTTGGTAAAGCATCGAGAGTGTGCATCCCATCGAGCAGACGCAAGCAAAACATCAAGGCAGAGCAAAGCATCAGGGAAAAGGAGGCAACGACCGTGTAACTGGTCGTTAGGCATGATGTAGCAACTTTCACAAGAAGCATCCAGGGGCATCAAGGACCCTAGTACTGGCAGGCCTATGAGAGGGTCTCTTTAGAGATTTTTAGAGAGCTTTTGTAAGGGTAGCTTCTAGTTAAGAGAGATTTATGTACTGTGAGTTGAGAGTGGGTGTTCTTCTCTTATACTTGGTTTTTCTCTTTCATAGTGAAGCTTGCATGCCCTATGGATGTAGCACTTGGGCTAATCCATGTACCTAATTATTTTCTTATTTTCATTTCTTCTTTCTTCGTACTGTCAACAAAAGGATACTAGATCCTGAAGTGATGGTGTCCTGACCGAGACATTCTCAACAATTGGTATTAGAGCTGTACCGATTGTCATAATAATAAATTCTACCTTGTTGAAGAGCATAAGATGTTCATCAGTAATAGGGCATTTCTTTTGGAAAAAAATTTTTTAGAGAAAGAACTGATGCCTATCAAGTTGAACTTGGAAAAGTTTAACTGGTAGAAAATGAATTGACATAATCTAGTAAACCTATAGAACCAGATTTGATCAGATCAAACCCAGAGCCCATTAAAGTAGCACCATTAAGGAGATCTGATAGAGTACCATGTTAGTCGGACTGATACTATGGTATATAGATCCGGGACGGTGATCTTGTTGAGCTCGATCAGAACAACAAGGATCCAATCACCTATAGGGATGTAATGCAGTAGTCTGACTCTGAGAAATGGCTTGGAACCATTAAATCAAAATTGAAGTACACAAAAATCAATAGTGTGTGGACATTAGTTGATTCACTTGAAGGGATAAAATCCATTGGGTGTGAATGCATTTTCAAAAGAATTAGAGTAGCATAAATAGGAAGATAAAGACCAATAAAGTCTATTTGGCTATTATGTCAATTTTTGAAAATATATTTTGAATGTATGCCTTTGATATGAATAAAGAGAAATCCTGCATTTGTAAGTGGGCAAAATATTCTGTAGTGTTATTTCTTGTGTTGTCTATGGATGAAATTCTCTTAATCTAGAATGAAATTCCAGCATTGCAAGTAATAAAAGATTAGCTATCATGTAATTTCACCATGTTAAAAGATCAGATATGGTATGCCTATTCAGTTAGTGATGTAGAGTACATTGTGGCATATGATGCTACCATGTAAGTTGTGTAGTTGCTAAGGTTCATGGGAGTGGCACCCTCCACCGATGGTCCAGTCCTATTATAGCACTGTAGCCATAGTTCAGGCTAAAAAACTAAAGGACCAGTGTATTCTACTTGTTGGAAAATGTATCATAAATCCAATCATCTAAGTGATAGATGATTAGAATTATTATATGAATTATCTAATAATAATAGTTATTTGGCTAGTTCATCATAAAAGTACTATCTTCCTTAAATGAACTACTAAATTATAATGAAGTTCTTTGAACCACAATCAATTGATAAAGAAGGATTTATCGGATGGTTCTTAAATTATTCATGATCAAATGATAAGTTATTAATAAGGATAATAACTTATTGAGTATAGATCATTGTATGCCATATGCATTGATTGTCCTCGTAACCAAGGGATGTGGAGACACTAGTATGTTATTCAGGTGAGATGTAGGAATATATTTACATTGAATGTGACCAATGTAGCACTCTACTATCAAGAGTAGCTAGCTAAGGCCAATGGATATAAGTGTCCCTCCGACCTGAGATCATCATGATAACTTATAAGCAACTCACTATACTTTGGTGCCAGACTGCTTGTATTTCTAATATAGATTTAGAAGGTTTCTGGATATAGTCAAGTACTTATAGAGTCAGTGTATGAGTCAAGATGGGATTGACTACTCATGATTAGCTTCAGAAAGAGAATGACTCATTGTGTTTTAATTTAGCAAAATCTAGTCCTAGGTAATCCTTGTGAGGAGTCACGAGATTTGCAAAATTTTGAGATATAATAAATATGACTTGTATGAGTGGTGATAGCAAACTCGAAGTTATCTTAGGCATTATTTATCAAAGGATTGAATTATACGGTAACCATAGGTCAGGATTTTAAGAATGTTGCTTTGCATACATTCGACCTATCCAGACATCGAAAACCATTGCTAGATGGTTACTTCGATTAGTACAAAAATTAGTTTTAGTACTATCGACTTAGATTCAAACTTATGGGGTCACACACATTAGATATTGTAATTAGATCAGATGGTTAATCGACATTTAAGAATTGTTCTAAGGTCAAATATTTACTGCGATTGATGTTTGACCTAATGCAAGTGTTCCAAGATGATTGATTAGCAATTGAATTGCTAATTGGCTCAATTTAATTGAGCAATCGAGCTAAAATCTAGTCTAATTGAATTAGATTCAATTAGAATTAGTTTGGACTTAATTAGATTAAGTTAAATTAGTTTATTGGATAAGCCAATTGCATGAAAAAAATAATTTCTAGTTGGACTAGAATTTAAGTGCACCTAATTTATAATTAAGTTTGGATTTAAATTAAATTTAAATATGATTTAAATCTGAATTAATTGGGTTCCTAGTTAGACTAAGATCACCCATAATTAGGAATGTACTAATCCTATTTTAATTGGATTTAAAATTAGATTGACCTAGTCAAAATAGGAGAGTCCTAGTAGACTAGGACGCTTCCTTCCTTGTGACAATAATCTCCATGCCCATTTTTTATTTATAAAAAATTGCATGACTTCTCCCATGCCTAAGAAGCTCTTCCACACCCTATATTCTGGAAATTTTGAATTAGAATTTGACTTGGTCAAATTTGTAGTTGGTTTTGATATTTACTCTATTTGATAGAGTCCTTTGAAAACAAAACACCTCTTCCCTTTTCTGCTATTTTTCTCCATGCTAAAAAAAAATTTCTTCACCCCTTTTCTCTCTAGATTTTGGGCAATGGTTTCCTTCTCTCCATGCACAAAAAATGTGGGGAGGCATCCAAGAGTTGGACGCCCCCCATTCTCTTGCTTGTTTCCTTGTTTGACTAGGTCATTTTGACCTAGTCTTCCTATTTTCTTAGGATGCCTCCTATTATTTTTAGGCATCAAAAAATTTTGGGATTTTAGTGCAAAAAGGTAGAGAAAGAGAGGTGTTGGCGTCGGGGTTATCGGCACCTACATCTTTGGAGAAAAAGTCGTCATTAAGACATGAAGACAAAGATAAGAAAGAAAGTCTTCTCTTATAGTTTTCTTTCGTGATTTACTTTCTCATTTATTTTTTATGATTTTTATATAATAAAAATATAAAAGAGAGAGAGGTAGAGGGCATGGGGATCTACACTCCAAGATGTTAGGGCAGGATGATCATTTTTGAATATGATCTGATCATGTCCTGATGAGAGAAGAAGAAGAAAAGAAGGTTTTCTCTTAGTGTTTCTTTGAGAATCCTTCTTCTTCATATTTTTGTGAGACTTTTCTATGATAAAAATCAAAGAGTGTAATATCTAGAAACATGAGAAAAGTCTAGGAGAGAAGATCTCCCCTTGTCCTAGCATAAAGATGTTTAAGGACATCAATCGTTGATATCCTGAAAGAGAAGATTTATCTTCTCTTAAGATCTTTTCTAATGTATTTAATTTTTTAATTTTTGAAAGATCCAAAGATTGGATTTCTTCTTTATTCCTTCTCTTATTCTTCATCTTTTGGAGTATCCAAGAGACCTAAAGAATAAATTTTAGGTTAATCATTCGGAGGAATC
>QRFJ01003541.1:0-26369 GCA_006176705.1 Cocos nucifera
TCTTGATCTTCACGTATGCCCCCTCTTCCTATCTCTTTCCCATATGGTAATGGGTAGAAGACCAAGTCAAAGAAGGAGTTTGTTTTGATATTGGATTCTATGAGATAGAATCCTAACAAACCCAAACTCTTCCCGAAAGGTACCACCCCCTCTCTCAATTAATTTCTCTCTTATTCCATGTGAGAAACCTCTTTTCTTATGTGCCTTTCCTTGCTAGTACATGCCAAAAATTATGGAGGGGGTGCCCAAGAGTTGGGCGCCCCTTGACTTGCCCTGTTTGACCTTTCCTTGTCTAGTATTTGATCTAGACAAGGACTCTTCTTTTCCTATATATTTTTAATGAATTTTGGCTTAAAATTTTTGTGGGTTATTGATAAATATCATAAATTCACCAATAGAAGTATTAATTTATCAATTAATTGATATTAATTTTTAAGAATTAATAATCAATTTATATATAATTTTTAAAAAATTCATATTTTTATTAATTAAAAAATTAATTAAAAAAATAATAAAATAATAAAAATAATAAAAATTAAAAAATAAAATTTTATTATCAATAGAAAGAGCTCATTTTATTGATCACAACGAAATAAATTTCAAGTAAAACGGAGCTAAAATGGAAAAGATATGAATTTTGAAAGATATTAATAAATAAAAATTAAATTAAAAAAGAAAAACGGCTCAGCCGGCTCCGTAAGCCGAGCCACCAAGCCAAGCCAAGCCATCAAGCCAACTCAGCCATTGAAGCCATTAGCCGGTCCACGATCTAGGCGTGGACCGCCAGCTCAGCAAATTTCGACGAATCAGAGATTGCCACGTGGTGGACCTAGACCCCTTAAGGGTCTACAGAAATTTATCGCGGCTCACAAGGGTAATTTAGTCTTTTCGTCCGACAACAGCGGCGCTGATTGATTGCGGTGTGCGGTGCGGCCGGTCCACGCGGTCCATGGGAACAGTTATTGCGCGATTGGACGAATGTGGTTGTTTGCGGTTAGGATCGGACGGCTGTGGTTGCTTCCAAATTTTATTCAGATACAAACATCATGCGGATCACCATCGGATGGCAGCGCTCGATCCAGGCGATGATCCGATGGTCCAGAACGCTGCCGGCGGTGATCAAGACTCCCGAAGCATGATTTGCGGCCAAATTTCCTCGATTAAGCGCGATCCAACGGCCAGAATTTAATCTAACCCGATCTGAGCTTATCTGCATCCGATTTTGATGATTTTTGGACCGTTGGATTCCTATTGAACGGCTGAATTTTATCAGATTTATCAGAGTCATATCAGAGCTATTTTGATTCAAATTTTATCCAAATTTATTTGTATTTTGACGATTACAAAGGCATTAGTCCCATATTGCCTTTAAAAAAAATATCCAACCCTCTTAGCTCTATAAAAAGAACCCCAGGCCATCAGAAATTAACATCTCCGATCAAGGTGAAGCTTTGGTACAAGGCGAAGCCAGGCTATGGGTTAAAGGCTGCTTCGAAGCAACGGGTGCCGAGAAGAAGAGCCGAGCTTCTACACCATCTTTCTGCCAATGCCGATCTAAGATCAGAGATCAGACTATTTTATTTTATTGTCTTTTCTTTTTAAATTTTATGTATTTAAATTTTGAAATTTTTATTAATAAAAATTTTATTTTTGCATTTTAAATTCTTGCTTTTTATTTTTATTATAATTTAATTTTTGTACTTTAATTATTACTTCTTATTTTATTGCAAGTAGATGCTAAGATCTAACTAATAGATCTTAGTACCAAGTTTAAATTCCTGCACCTTTTAATTTTTGCTTTTTATTTTCCGACTTCATTTTTAATCTCGAAACTCTTTTTTTTTTTCTTTTTTTTTTTATAAAATCAAAGATTTCAAATCTAAAAACACTACCTTCCCTGTGGATTCGACCCGACTCACTACTATCTACGCATTTTCAATGATTTTAAGAAGTCGGATTAAACTGATAAACACGGTGTCTTAACGACAACATCGCATCCCTATCAAATTTTTGGCGCCATTGCCGGAGAAGGTTTTTGATTTTTAATTTTGATTTCTTTGATTTATTTTAAATAAACTAAAAATAATTCCGACAAATGCTTCCTATCAAGTTTTTGGCGCCGTTGTCGGGGAAGGAATAGATGCTATTTTTTTCTTTGATTTCTTTGATTTTTTTTATAAATTAATTATATTTTTTTAATATTGCTTACTAATTTTTTTTTTATTTATTTTGTAGAAAAAAAAGGAGAAAATGAAGAAAGCATCTAATTGCTTGGTGAGATCAATCCTAACCCTAGTCCTCTTTTCTTTTTATTTATTTATTTATTTATTTTATTTTTAAATTAATTTAAAAAATATTCATTTAAACCTAATTAAAAGCCTCATGATAAGATTAGAAACCCTAACTGTTTAGAGCATGCATCATATTAGTTTTATTTTTATTTTTATTTTTATTTTTTTTGGTGATTGCTGGAAGCAAGGTAAGCCTTTCAGAATTCAATTAGTTGCATGCATCTAGTTTAAATTGCATAAAACCCTTTGATTAAATTTTTTTTTTTCGTGCATATTCATATTAAATCAAATTAAGGGCACAACCCAATTAAACAAGATAAGGTGGGGATTTGATCACCCTTCCTTAGCCCACAAACAACCAACCAACATCCTGCATTAACCTAAGCCTTTAAATTAAAATCAATTAGACATCAACCCTAGGAACTCGAGCTCAATAGGATAAGAAATCCTAAGAGTTGAACCAAGTTAGGGTTAATCAATTTGACTGGTGTCTAGGAAAGTGGTTCAGGGATGACTGGGCCCGAAGGAAGGTGGTTTTTAATTGGTTCCGTTCGCTTACCTGGCCAAGCACAATTGGTGTCTAAGGCAAGCAACGGGGGGACTCCCACCGACCTTACACTTACCTGGCTAGTTGATTGGCTAATCCTACACTTGGAGGGCTTGAAGGTGACCTTGGCAGTTAGGAGCTGTCTAGATCTAGGATAACCCTTAGTCAGGATTGATTGACCAACTTGATTGCTAACCAACATCAAATCTAATTAAACCTAATTCTTCTCTTTCTTCTTAGTTCTAGGACTCCTTAGGACCTCTTCTTTAGAACTCTTTTTCTTTCTTCTCCTTTCTCCTTCTAAAAATAAAATAAAATAATTAAATTAAACTAACTAAAAATTAATAATTAAATTAAATTAAATTAAAATTAACAAATAAAAAATAATTAAAAAAAAATTAATTTTTAATATAATAAAATAATAATAATAATAATAAATAAAAAAATTCTAAAAATTTTTAAACCATACATTAGGGTTACACTAATACATGCATGGTAGGAAATCACTTTTTCTGATTTAGTTGAACTTAATTGAATGGTTGATTCACATTAAACATAATAATCAAATGGCTAATATAAATCTAATAGTCCAAAAATTAGATAAAGTTGACCTTCTTGATCAGAAAATAGATCAACTCCTAACCCTAGGTCAACAATCTTCTAATTATCAGGAGAGTTATTCAATCTGTGCTAGTCCAACCCATCATGTAAGTGAATATCCTATGACTGCACAGTTTTCATATTTTATCCAAGAACAAGTTCAAGCTACTCAAGGATACTCCAAATTGATTAATGACCCATTTTCAAATTCATATAATTCAGATTGGAGTAACTTTAATTTTTCTTGGACATCCCAACAGACTCAGGCTCAGACCCAAATTTCACTTGAGCAAAATTATCAAAATTATACCTATAATAATGGTCAGCCTAGTCAGTTTAACCAGCCATCATATTATAATCAGCCTTCATACCCACCTCCTCAACAGACCAATCTAGCTGATGATAGATTTAACCAACTTCAACAATTGATTCTGACTCAACAGCAATCTATCGCCAGACTAGAAGCTCAAATTGGACAATTAGTTGAGTCTAACATGAGGAGAGAACTAGATCAACTACCGAACCTACCAATTTCAAACAACCCACCTAATGACCACCAACCACCTGGATTAAATTATCAATCTAATGTTTCATCTAAGAATCTCCAATTTGAGAATGCCAAAGTAATTCATGAACTTAAAAGCTATAGGATTCTTATGGACCCATACCAAGACCAGGTGAGAGAGGCTAGTACTGATGCTAGCCAAAATAAAAATTTAGAGGAACTGTTAGTACTGAGACTAACCACATAGAAGAACTCAAGCCAGGAATTAGTACTGATGCTAGTTCCAGTTTAAATGAGATAGAAATAAGGGAAAAGAGAATAGATGATTTACCCGAGACTTATAAACCTAATGTCCTATTTTCTTCAATCCTAGAAGCTGGTTCTTCTTATAAAAATCAAGAGGCATGTAATGAAATATCAATGAAGTTATTTAAGCAGGATCACATTAATTTACCTCCAGAATTAAAACCGCCTTTAGTCACCATTCCAGCACCCATTGAATCAAACTTAACTCCTAAAACTCCATTCATGAGCATTTTAGAAAAATAAATAGGAGAAATTCTTAATAAACATGGGTCTGAGAATGGAATCATAAAATATATCCCAAAAATTAATGATGAATATATCAATAATGGGATTAAAAATCAACTTTCTGAGATTGGCAATCCAAAACCATTGGAATTTGTCAATCCAATATTCGACACTACATTGTGTCTGGCTGAAGACGGTAAACTTAGCGCTTGTTGGGAGGCAACCCAATATTTAGTTTTTATCTAATTTATCTTTTTAGTTTATCTCTTTTTAGGATAATTTGAATAAGTTGGAGGGAGAGCTCAAATTTTCAAAGGCATGTGCTGGACCAAAAAAAAAATAATAAATAAATAAATAAATAAATAAATAAATATAGGTGTATTCTTCCATTTTTTTATTACATCCTTTATTTTTTCTTTTCTCCATTGAGGACAATGTCGATTAAGTTGGGGGGAGAGAAAAATAAAAATTTTAAAATTTTAAGTCCTCGAAAAAGTTAGTATTTAGTATTTAGTACCTGATTATGCTTAAGAATCGAATTAAACTAAGTATTTTTAAAAAGAAAATTGATACACAGATCAGAGAATCTGTGAGATATTGAGGAATCAAGTATTAAGAAAATTCAATAAAGAGTGAGTTAAGTCCAGAACATAAAATTTTTTTTCTTAGAGCATTTCTAATTATTTCTACTAGCATCAAAGAAAAGTCTACTTTTTATAGGCTTGTGTAGGGTAACTATACGTTTCTTCATATAAAAATTTATTTTAATAAAATAGTTTTCAAGTACTTCTCACTGAGTAACTGGGCCTCTTTGCCTAAGCAAGTATTGAGTTTCGCGTCAAAAGGTGGGAAGGGCAAAGAAGCTCGTTGTAAAGCTAGTCTTAACTCGTAGCCTATTTGATTCGAGCTAGTAAGCCCGAGGGATATTCTATACCTAGTGCCCTAAAGCCAACTGGTTTGGGAGTCATTGGCCCAAGACTCGCTACATGGATCAAATAGAAAGCTTAAGGAGTTAAGACATTCAATAGTGGTACAACATAAAAAAAAAAAAAAAAAAAAAAAAAAATATTGATTTTCCACCAAGTAACCGGGTCCCGTTGCCTAAGTAAGCAATGATATTCGCATCAAAAAGTGGGCAATGTGAAAATAAAAATTAATAAATGAAGAATGGAAGTAGCAATACACCTGCCTATATGAAAGTTTAGACAAATCAGAGATAAAAGTGAAATAATTTAGAAAAAGTTCTGAAAAATTTATTATTCTTCACTTAATTTTTCTATTGATAAGTATTAATACCCCAATGATATATCTCATTTAAGCTCTACTGAATATCAATGGCCATTTTGAAAATTGCTTAGGTAAAATTCGAAACTCTAAAGTTAAAAGATATTTAAAACTAAATTCTTTCTTTACTCGAGGATGAGCAAAGCTTAAGTTGGGGGATGCGATAAACATCATAAATTCACCAATAGAAGTATTAATTTATTAATTAATTGATATTAATTTTTAAGAATTAATAATCAATTTATATATAATTTTTAAAAAATTCATATTTTTATTAATTAAAAAATTAATTAAAAAATAATAAAAAAATAAAAATAATAAAAATTAAAAAATAAAATTTTATTATCAATAGAAAGAGCTCATTTTACTGATCACAACAAAATAAATTTCAAGTAAAACAGAGCTAAAATGGAAAAGATATGAATTTTGAAAGATATAAAATAAATAAAAATTAAATAAAAAAAAGAAAACGGCTCAGCCGGCTCCGTAAGCCGAGCCACCAAGCCAAGCCAAGCCATCAAGCCAACTCAGCCGTTGAAGCCATTAGCCGGTCCACGATCTAGGCGTGGACCGCCAGCTCAGCAAATTCTGGCGAATCAGAGATTGCCACGTGGTGGACCTAGACCCCTTAAGGGTCTACAGAAATTTATCGCGGCTCACAAGGGTAATTTAGTCTTTTCATCCGACAACAGCGGCGCTGATTGGTTGCGGTGTGCGGTGCGGCCGGTCCACACGGTCTATGAGAACAGTTATTGCGCGATCGGATGGATGTGGTTGTTTGCGGTTAGGATCGGACGACTGTGGTTGCTTCCAAATTTTATTCAGATACAAACATCACGCGGATCACCATCGGATGGCAGCGCTCGATCCAGGCGATGATCCGACGGTCCAGAATACTGCCGACGGTGATCAAGACTCCCGAAGTGTGATTTACGGCCAGATTTCCTCGATCAAGCGCGATCCAACGGCCAGAATTTAATCTGACCCGATCTGAGCTTATCTACATCCGATTTTGATGATTTTTGGACCGTTGGATTCTTATTGAACGGCTGGATTTTATCAGATTTATCAGAGTCATATCAGAGCTATTTTGATTCAAATTTTATCCAAATTTATTTGTATTTTGACGATTACAAAGGCATTAGTCCCATATTGCCTTTAGAAAAAAATATCCAGCCCTCCTAGCTCTATAAAAAGGACCCCAGGCCATCAGAAATTAACATCTCCGATCAAGGTGAAGCTTTGGTACAGGGCGAAGCCAGGTTATGGGTTAAAGGCTTCTTCGAAGCAACGGGTGCCGAGAAGAAGAGCCGAGCTTCTACACCATCTTTCTGCCAATGCCGATCTAAGATCAGAGATCAGACTATTTTATTTTATTGTCTTTTCTTTTTAAATTTTATGTATTTAAATTCTAAAATTTTATTTTTGCATTTTAAATTCTTGCTTTTTATTTTTATTATAATTTAATTTTTGCACTTTAATTATTACTTCTTATTTTATTGCAAGTAGATGCTAAGATCTAACTAATAGATCTTAGTACCAAGTTTAAATTCCTGCACCTTTTAATTTTTGCTTTTTATTTTCTGACTTCATTTTTGATCTTAAAACTCTTTTTTTTTTTTTTATCTTTTTCTTTTATAAAATCAAAGATTTCAAATCTAAAAACACTACATTCCCTGTGGATTCAACCCGACTCACTACTATCTACGCATTTTCAATGATTTTAAGAAGTCGGATTAAACTGATAAACACGGTGTCTTAATGACAACATCGCATCCCTATCAGTTATAGACCTATGAGAGTATTTGAGTTATGTAAAAATCAGGGAGAGAGAATCTCTAGGCATTGAGATTCAATAGACATAAAACTAGGTGTCTAGGTGAGAGCAAAGAGAAGAAGAAGAGGGACTTCATCTAGGGTTGCTGTGTTCATCTCTTCCCTTCCTTCTTCCTTGGGTTTTCTGAGAGTGTCTCACATCTAAAATCTTTTTTCCTCCTTCTCCTCTTTGGAAGAGTCCAATCTAGAAGAAATGAGACATCTGATCAACCGTCGAAGAAAGATCAGCGCAGTACTAGCATACTGTGCTGATTTTCAGCATCTAGATTTCTAATTGTGATCGTGGGCTCGTGTAGATGACTCCTAGAGATTGAATGTATGTATGGCTTGCAATTTCATCTTCAAGTTTGGATCAGTGAGTTAGAACATCTAACTCACTCAGATAATAGATCTGATCTATTATTTTTTCATACATGTATGAGATGTAGAGTAGATCTAGGTTGATGTGATCAGCTTTTTCTTCTTATTTTTTTTATTTTAGATTTAAATACCATACAATAATCATATAATATGGTCTTAGATCTAGGGATTATCTAATATTTGAAATTAATTAGATTAATTTTGCATCTTCCGCTGCTGATCTAGAAAAGTTTCAAGATCTAGCCCTGAAACCCTAGATCTGGTTCCTACAATAACATACTCTTAATAATCTAATATGGAGAAGATATATTTCCATGAGGTGCCTATGTATTCGCCCTCCAGTAGTAATCCACGTAGGAAGTGGATTCAAGAATGATCCTTCTTGAATCCTTACTTGCTGAATTCTAAACTAGAATTTCTTGGCTTTTCTTCTCCCTTCTTCCCCTTGTTTATTCTTTCTTTTATTCTCTCTTAGCCCTCTTAAATAATCTTTCTAACCCTTGTCTTAGTGGAGACTCCTTGTATTGGTTAAGACGTTGTTTAGAGGAAGACTTTTTATCTTAACCAATAACTTATCTAAAAGAAAGGAAGAAAGAATATTAAGACAGGCTTTTGAATTTGGAATGCCCGATTGCTCCAATCTAAATTCTATTTATAGATTCCAATGTGGCCCTAAAGATACCTTTCCTAAGCACTTATCAGCCCTCCGAAAGGATTTTCAAGGGATCAAATAAGTTCCTTAAATTAGAAGGATACATGGAGGCACATAGAAATCACATAAGAAGTGATTTCTGCCTTCGAAACATCGTATATACGATGTTCCATAATTTATTCCAAATTTATTTGAATTTTTTCTATTGATAAGGCTTGGGATAAGGTGAGAGAATCTCAAATAAGACACCAACCAAGAGTCCTTAAAGCAGAAGGACTCTTGGAGCCATTTATCTTGGAACTACATGACTCTTCGTGTTAACTCTCAAGAGAAACAATTTCTACACCCACCATCTTTGACTAGTCAAAGATGGTAGGCATCCAATAGGAGAGAGAGTCCCAAGGGGTGTCTTACTGGTCAACACCTCCTTTCAGAAGGACTTTTGGTCCTTTCATGTGCCATAAAATGTGGCGCCAACTCTAGGATAGAGTTTTATGCAACTTGGACTCTTTCTTAAGGGGTCTAGATAAATGCCAAGTGCTGTAATATAATTGCAACCCCTTTTGGCTCAACTCTATTTTAAATTTAATTAAAATTGGTTAGCCAAAAGTGCAAGAATTTGAATCAAAACTAATTTGATAAGGAATTAGGTTAGCTAACATGTGGTAGCATGCTAATTAGCAACTTAATTAGGATCCAATGATCCTAATATTAATTTTTGATCAATTTCTTTATGTATGTGATCTATTGGGCTCCACATCTAGCTAGCAATAGATTCAGGTGTATTTTAATCTAATTCGATTGGACTTAATCTCAATCAATTAGGGTTTATACTAACTCGATTTCATCAATTAGAAGAAAAATCTAATTGAGGATCGAATTATTCTCATTAATTCAATCAAACTTATAAATCAAGATGGATGTCTAAAAATATATCATGACTACCCAAAAGATATAAAATTTGATAGAAATACCAAATATATCATTTAGTGGCAGTTGAAGGAAAAAATCTATTTTTCAGATCAAGTTCGTTCAGATCTGATTGGATCAGGAGGGATATTTCAAAACTTTTTTCTCTAAGATCCTAATTAGATCTGAGACTCCTCAGATCTAATCTTATTGATCTGATAATAACAATAAAAATAAAAATTTAATTTAATTTAATTATATATTTATTTTGGCTAATCCAATTATCCTGTGATGATTCCGATGTTTGCCTGAGGTTCTAGATGTAGCCACGTAAGTGCCTGGCCTCAATTGGTATCCACTCAGGCAAGATCTGAAGATCTTCTTCCTTTTAATCAATCCTCCAAAAATTAGATCTAGATCTAATCTTGAAGATCTTCAAAACTACTTTTGAAGAACAGTCGTTGTCTCTTGCAGTAGTGCTGCCTTCTTCCTTTCCTAGCGCCTTTCACTTGCTTGGATCGCACATTCTTCGTGCCCAAAGGCCCTTAGGCATGGAGAGGAGAGAGAGGACTAGAGGGTGACATGGAGAAGGAGTAAGAGGGGCTATGTGGCATAGGCTAAAGGTAGAAGAATTGAATTCTAAGTGCAGACAGGGTTTATATAGACCCTGCTGCACCATGTAGTGCCACATCATCCTAGCCAATCATGTTCCTTTGTGCAATCAGATCTAAATCTGATTGATGGGATAACATCATCTGATCTAATCACATTAGAGACCCTCAAAACTCTCTTTAGGTGGTGCCAAGACTGGGTCAAACAAGTCTTCTTGGTGCCATACAATTTAATCTCCTAAAGCAACTGGAGTCCCATCTGTATGGGACTCCATCTTTTATCCTCATGGGGCGCATGGCTCCCTGGGCATGTGCCCACTTCCTATCTACTTTTCAATAGGTGGACAAGTCCTCAGGTACTCTCCTTTGGGTGCATGATACATGGGCAAATGTCTAAGTGTCCAGGGTCAACATTTGACCAATGTTCAAAGACAAGATTTAGCAGGTGATGAAAAATGGGAGATGTTATCTCAAATTTATCTCATAAATTAAGACAACCCTTTTTTGACCTGGACAAGCTCAAGTCAGACTAAGTAAAGGTTCCTGAGTGTGCCCAAATATATTTGGCTCAGTCGAGACAAGCTTTAATGATTGTTAAAGGAGAACATTAGGCTCAATCATGTGCTAGCATGATTTTCTTTAATCTAATTGAATCTTATTCAAATCAATTGAACTAGGTTAATCCAATTGATGATATCCACATCCAAACCCTTGTTGTGTGATCCAATTAGGTTCAGTTCCATATGATAATGGGATATGTCATGATCTCTATCATCGACATCATCGAAATACCTTTCGATGCATTAGAACTTTTTGGATTCAGACAACTAGAATGATCGATCATCCAAATCATTCTAATTGCTCCCAAAATCCACTAGTGGCACCTAGAAGCATATGGTGGCAACCTATCAGAATTGAAAGTGAACCTCTTCATGCAGTTACCTGCATGATTAAGTTCCCCTATCTTGAGCCCCAACCGGATTAGGGTTAAGGTAATCTCGTCAAACCCTAATTTTCATCATATGAATTAATCATTCGATTCAAGTCCAATGTGAAAACCCTAATAGAAACTCTTTCTATTTTTTCACTCTACCATGGCCATGGGCTTATGGACTTGATTCTCATGATCATCATAGGGCTACTCCTCATCTTCCGAGGTAGATAGATCCCCTATTGGTGCAATCCAATTCTAACAATGAACATGCTATAGCCAACATACACCTCAGGATTCCGAATGGCTAGGAGATCGAGTTATAGTGTAGTAAAACTACAACAACCTCAAGGTGAACTACCGATGCACCTCAGGTCAATGAACCAGACACACTACTGCAGCTTCGAGCTAGTCATCGATGAGAAGGTAGACTTCCTTATGATTGCTCGAGATGGTCACGCTCAGTGCCCTCGTTCTCTAACGAGTAACTATACTCTCACTCCGATGTCTCTACACCATCGACTCAAGACACATCTATCCAAAAGAAATGATCATACACCAACCTTCTGGATCAATCATCATCCTCATGTGATCCTACGATCAGAAGCATTTTATGAGTTAATAATGAAAATTTATGTCTTAAATTTTCAACTCTTGAAAATATGAACTATCATTACCATTAACTCAAGTGATGTATCACAGACACTTTCAAATACACACTATGAGATAAAATAATTTATTTTATTATTTATAGTTAAAATTATAATTTTGCCCTTAGAAGTGTATTACAAGTGTCAGCCAATCTAGCTTCTAGGGCACACATATCAAACAAACTTTCACTTGACCTAAAGCTAATTGGCTACAAATCTAAGTTCCATCTTCTTAAGGTGGGCTTCGATCTTCTGCTGGCCCAACGACTTTGTAAGTGGGTCTGCCACATTGTCTGCAGAGTCGACTCTCTTGACCTCGATGTAAACATTCTCAAGATGATCGTGAATGAGGTGCTATCGCCGCTCGATGTGCTTGGATTTTTGGTGAGACCTCGGCTCCTTAGCAAGGGCTATGGTGCCATTATTATCACAGTACAGAAGAATGGCATTCGATGGCATTACTCTAATCTCTACAATGAACTTTTTGTACCAGAATGCCTCCTTTGTAGCTTCTGACGTAGTGATTTACTCTGCTTTTATGGTGGAATCTACTATCACTGTCTGCTTAGAACTCTTCCAACTGACAGCACCACCATTACACACAAACAAACTCCTAGATGTTGACTTTCGATCATCTATATCGGACATAAAATCTAAGTCTATATATCCTTGGACTTGAAGTTCTCCATTACCAAAAACCAACATCATATCCTTAGTTCTTCTTAAGTACTTAAGGATATATTTCATAGAAGTCCAATGTTCTTCATCTAGATTCGACTGATATCTGCTCATGACACTCACTGCATGGGCTATATCAGGTCGTGTACATAACATGGCATACATGAGGCTCCCTATTGCTGAAGCATAATGGATCTTTCTCATGCGTTCAATCTCCTCAGGTGTGTTGGAACATATTTTCTTGGAGAGATGAATGCCATGTCTGAAGAGTACCAATCACCTCTTGGAGTTTTCCATGCTAAACCTCTTTAGCACTTTCTCTATGTATATTTTCTTTGAAAGACCTAGCATCCTATTCTATCTATCTCTATAGACCTTAATTTCTAGAATAAAGATTGCTTCTTCTAGGTCTTTTATAGAGAATTCTTTAGATAACCATATTTTAACTGTGGTCAACATAGAAATATCATTTCCAATAAGGAGGATATCATCCATGTACAGTACGAGGAAAACAATAGCACTCCCACTAACCTTTTTGAAAATACATGGTTTCTCCTCATTCTTGATGAAACCAAATAATTTGATCACATCATTAAAATGAGTGTTCCAGCTCTAAGATGCTTGCTTAAGTCCATATATGGACCTTTGCAGCTTGTATACTTTGTGATCAACATCACTGGATGTGAAACCTAGTGGTTGTTTCATATAGATATCTTCCTTAGGATATCCATTTAAGAATGCCATTTTCACATCCATTTGCCATATTTCATACTCGAAATAGGCTGCAACAGGAAGCAATGTGCGAATGGATTTTAGCATGGCTACTAGCGAAAAGGTATCCGGATAGTCAATTCCTTCGCACTGACTATACACTTTTACCACTAATCTAGCTTTGAATGTCTCCACATTCCCATCTATACCAATCTTTCTCTTGTAGATCAATTTACACCCAATAAGTATTATACCTTCTAGTGGATCTACTAAGGTCCAGACTTGGTTTGAGTGCATCGAGTCAATTTCTGACTTCATTGCCTCTAACTATTTCTCAAAGTCGATATTCGATATCGTCTCGTCATAGATTTTGGGATCATCACCATGAACCCCATTACCTACAAGAAACATTACCTCTACTTCCTCTGAAATAGTACCTAAGTGCCTCTTAGGAGGATGAAAAATCCTTTTCGATCTACGAGGTGGAGGAGGTAGTGATTGTATTGGCTCAACCTAATTTAGTTCCATAGGATCCTTAGCTCATTGCTCTTGTATGATTTTTTTCCTCAAGCATGATCTGCTTTCCAATGCCACCATCTTGAATAAACTATTTTTCAAAAAAGATGGCATGCCGACTCACAATCACTTTATGGTCTTCTTGAATGTAGAAATAATATCCTAAAGACTCTTTAGGATATCCTATGAATCAAGCTCTAAAGAACCTATAGTCTAACTTGTCCACTTGTTATTTTTTGAAATGAGCCGGACAACCCCAAATTCTGAGATGACTTAGACTTAGTTTCTTACCATGCCATATCTCATCCGGTGTGGTAGAAATAATTTTAGAGGGAACTCTATTTAGTTAATATATAGCAGTTAACAAACTATGTCCCCAAAAAAAATCAGGAAGGTTTATGAAGCTTATCATGGATCAGACCATATCTAGTAGGATCTGGTTCCTCCATTCTGAAACTCCATTGAGTTGAGGTATTCCAGGTGGAGTCCATTGAGAGACTATGCCATTTTGCTTGAGATAGTCTAGAAATTTTTGACTAAGGTATTCACCTTCTCGATCTGATCAAAGAACCTTAATGGATTTCTTAGTTTGCTTTTCAACTTCATATTTGAATTTCATAAACTTTTCAATGGCTTCAGACTTGTGTCTCATAAGATACACATATCCATACTGAAATAAATCATTGATAAAGTTTATGAAGTAGTCAAAGTTACCTCTAGCCGGCACATCAAATGGCCACATACATCAGTATGTACTAGTGCAAGTAGTTCCATGGCCCCTTCCCCATGTCCTACAAAAGGAAGCTTAGTCATTTTGCCATGAAGACATGATTCATAAATTGGATATGATTTGGAAGTCAACGAACTCAATAGTCTAGTTTTCTCTATTTTGTTAATCCTATCCTTTGCTATATGACCTAGCCTTAGGTGCCATAGATACCTATCATTTGGACTATCCCTGGGTCATTTTGATCATATGGCATTCATATTTTTCTTGATATTAAAGATAGATACATCAATATGTAACTAGTAGAGATCGTTAATAAGGAAACCACTTGCAATTTTATTTCTTTTATAAAGAATATTATAATGATCCTTAAGAAAACTAATTACATAGCCTTCTTATGCTAAACATGAAACAGAAATCAAATTCTTGCTTACAGCTGGCACATAATAACAATCCCTAAGTACTAAATCTAAGCCAGAAGGTAGTCGAAGAGGATAGGTTCCTACGACCACAACAGCAACTCTTACTCCATTTTCGATGCATAGGATCATCTCACCATCCCTCAGCCTCCTACTATCCTCAAGACCCTGCATAGAAGTGCACAAATGAGCACTAGAACTAGAGTCAAGCATCCAGCTGGATGTAGAAGAAATTGTAAGGTTAGATTTAATAACAAGCATACCTCTAGAAGGACTTGTCTCCTTCTTATTCTTCAGGGTGGCTAGGTATGTAGGAAAGTTTCGCTTTCAGTGGCTGTCAGTATTACAATAGAAATACTTTTCTTGGTCAGCGGCTTTCTTCTTTAGCTTTGCCTTCTTTTTCTTTCTACCTTCCACCTTCTATTTTTTCACAGACTTCTTCTTCTTTTTAAAAAATTTTCTCCTGGAAGAAGTCCATTCCATAGCAAATATTGAGCCTTTAGAACCTTTCATAGAAAGCTCAGTAGTAACCAGCATATTCATAAGCTCGGCTAGAGTATTCTAAAGTTATGCATATGGTAGTTCATGATGAACTGCCCATATGCATTAGTCAAGGATTGCAGAATTATATCATTCTACAGATCCTAGTCTAACTTCACATCGAGCTTCTCAAGCTCTTCCAAGTTCTTGATCATCATCAGACAATGATCTTACACTGACTGTCCATCATGCATTTTAGCCTTAAATAGTTGTTTAGTGACCTGATATTTGGCTGTGCGACTCTGTTCATCAAACAACTCTTGTAGGTGAGCCAACATTTGGCTGGCAGTCTTGATATCTTCATGTTAGTGCTGAAGCTCATCAGACATCGAGCCCAACATGTAGTATCTGGCCTTATTATCTTCATCCATCCATTTATCAAGAAATGCTCTCTATTCAATGGACGGACGAGTTGGTAAGATGGGAGGATTTTGGTCCAATGCATGAGTCAACTTCTCAAAATCCAAAATAATTTTGAAGTTTTGGAGCCAATCCTTGTAATTGGATCCGATCAGTCTATGGGTGTCTAGGATACGAGCTAGTGGGTTGGACGCAGATATTTTTCTTTTTTCTGTAGAGAGTCAAAGTTTCTAGTTAGATACTATAATTAAGACTTAACCAATTTATTTAAAAATTTTATTTTTAAATAAATTAGCTTTCACTATTTTTTTGGATCTCTACACTCCTTCTGTAGAGATGCAAAATCTTCACAATTACTAATTTCTAGTGGATGGTGCAGTCCCACTGACTTACTCATCACCTCACCTAATAGTTATTGGTGATGGGTTAGCCAATGAGTGAACAACTCTTATCCAATGATTCTCTAATCATGGTGCACCCAGACTTGGTCTCTAATTCATGAATCTCACCATGCCCAAAATATTGATCCACTCTTTAGTTAAGTCAGACCCACCATTTGCATAGATTGGATTTCTAATTAGGTCTCTCACCATATTCAGAATATTGAGCCTAATCCATCCTCCAGCCCGTAGCATCCAATGTCTAATAGACATGGTTGCATCTTTTTGATGCAACTAAACCATTATGATCAGCTAAGAACAATCAACCTTGGGAAGGGCCCGCACATCTATAATGGTGGAAGATCTTAGACTTAATCTTTTCTTAGGAAGATTTAATTTAGGTCTCTTTAAACTTTACTTGACATAGCCATAACCATTATGACTAACCTAGTAGCATGGGTTAGCTTGTATTGTTAGCCACCTTAGATCAGGACTGGGTCGACAAATATGGCCAGATAAGTGAGACTGATGGAAGGGATATGCCATTAACTCGATAAGAATGCATTTGAGTCAAGTAGCTTCCAATTAAAGACCAGTCAATCGTATCTACCAAACTTACCTTAGACACCAAATTGTTGAGCCAGAACCAATCGAGTTAGCCTACAATCCAGACTCTAACCATTGAGTCTAATTAGGTCTTAACTTGATCGATCACTCATGTGACTCGACCATGACCCAGACTTAATCCTATTAGGCTGGTCAATTTAAGTACTCTTGATCCCACCTAACCAACTTTTAATTTGGTTTGATCAACCGCTAGACCTAATTGAGCTACTTAAGTCCGAACCCAATTTTATGAATATGTCTTAGATCTAAAAATTTTTAATTTTAGATCTAATATATTTCATAATCTTAATTCTTAATTAAGTTTAGGGTTCACAAACAAAATATATATATAAAATCCTAGGATTTCAGGATCTAGGATTTTGTAGAAAATAAGTTTTGATTAATGATTAAGGTCGAACACACAGCATCCCTACACACCATAAGAACACCCCATCGAATGAAAGGAGAGAGCCTTTAAACCCTACTTCGTTCTTATGATCGGACGGCTAAGAAAACTTCTTAATCAGAAACATGATAAATTTACAAAACTAGTTAGATCTACATCACATATCATATATATAAAAATTAATCTAACTAAAAACATATTTTGCATACATCTCATGTATCATATCATGCATATTTTTTAATTTAAATTATCTTATAAATATCTAAAAATAAGATTTAAATTTGATCATATCAAATTAAAATTTATTCTAGATAATTTTGTAGAACTATTCTACAACTAGTCTAAACATGCATCTATCATATCTCATATGAACAAATTAAATAAATTTATTTTCTATTTTTTAGATCTAGTTATAATATTTATAATATCAAAAAATAATAAATAAATAAATCTAAAAATTATAATTAATTAAATTAAAATTATGATCATGCTAGACTGCACATAGAATAATTCTATCCTAGTCTAGTGATGCATCTCATACATCTTAGATTTAGATTATTTAATTTTTTAATTTTTTAATTTTAGATCTAGTTACATATAATGTGACATCTAAAATCATCTAATTATTAGATAAAAAATAAATTAAAATTAGATCTAATAAATTATGAAACTTGGCTCTGATACTAGTTAAAGGAAAAAATCTATTTTCTGGATGAGGTTCATTTAGATCTGATTGGATCAGGAGGGATATTTTAAAAAAAATTTCTCTAAAATTCTAATCAAATCTAAGACTTTTTAGATATAATCTTATTAATCTAATAATAAAAATAAAACTAAAAATTAAATCTAATTTAATTATACCTTTATTTTGGGTAATCTAGTTACCCTATGATGATCCCGATGTTTGCCTGAGGTTCTGGATGTAGCCACGCAAGTGCTTGGTTCTACCAGTATCCACTCAGGTAGGATCTGAAGATTTTCTCCTTCTCAATCAATCCTCCAAAAATTAGAGCTAGATCTGATCTTGAAGGTCTTCAAAACTACTTTTGAAGAACAACCGTTGTCTCTTACAGTAGTGCTGCCTTCTTCTTTTCCTGGCGCCTTTCACTTGCTTGGATCTTACCTTCTTCATGCCCAAAGGCCCTTCAGCATGGAGAGGAGAGAGAGGACCGGAGGGTAGCATGGAGAAGGAGGGAGAGGGACTATGTGGCATGGGCTAATGGTAGAAGAATTGAATTCTAGGCATAGATAGGGTTTATGTAGACCCTGCTGCGCCATGCAGTGCCACATCATCCTGGCCAATCACGGCTCTTTGTGCAATTAGATCTAAATCTGATTAATGGGATGACATCATTTGATCCAATCAAATTAAAGACCCTCAAAACTCTCCTTAGGTGGCGCCAAGACTGGGTCAAACAAGTCTTCTTGGTGCCACACAATTTAATCCCCTGAAGCAACTAGAGCCCCATCTGTATGGAACTCCATCTTTTATCCTCATAGGATGCACGCCTCCATAGGCATGTGCCCCCTTTCTATCTACTCTTTAGCAGGGGGATAAGTCTCCAGGTACTCTCCTATGGGTGCATCACACATGGGCAGATGTCTAAGTATCCAGGGTCAACATTTGACCAATGTCCGAAGACAAGATTTAGCAAGTGACAAAAAATGACAAGTGTTATCTCAAATTTATCTCATAAATTAAGACAACCCTTTTCTGACCTAGACAAGCTCCAGTCAGACTAAGTAAAGGTTTTTGAGTGAGCCCAAACATATTTGGCTCAGTCGAGACAAGCTTTAATGATTGTTAAAGGAGAACATTAGGCTCAATCATGTGCTAGCATGATTTTCTTGAACCTAATTGAATCTTATTCAAATCAATTGAATTGGGTTAATCAAATTAATGATATCCAGATCTAAACCTTTGTTTATGTGATTCAGTTAGATTCAGTTTCATAAGGTAATGGGATATGTCATGATCACTATTATCGACATCATCGAAATACCTTTCGATGGATCAAAACTTTTTTGATTCAAACAACTAGTATGATCGATCATCCAAATCATTCTAATTGCTCCCAAAATTCATCAGTAACACCTAGCAGCATATGGTGGCAATCCATCAAAACTGAAAGCGAACCTCTTGGTGCAGTTACCTGTGTGATTAAGTTCCTCTATCTTGAGCTCCGATCGGATTAGGGTTAAGGTGATCTTGTCAAACCCTAATTTTCGTCATATGAATTAATCATTCAATTCAAGTCCAATGTGAAAATCCTAATAGAAACTCTTTCTATTATTTCACTCTACCATGACCATGGGCTTATGGACTTGATTCTCATGATCATCATTGGGCTACTCTTCATCTACCGAGGTAGATAGATCCCTTATTGGTGCAATCAAATTCCTACAATGAACACGCTATAGCCAACATATACCTCAGGATTCTGAATGGCTAGAAGACCGAGTTATGGTATAGTCAAACTACAACTCCCTTAAGGTGAACTATCAATGCACCTCAGGTCAATGAACCAGATACACTACTACAGCTTCGAGCCAGTCATTGATAAGATGGTAGACTTTCTCATGACCACTCGAGGTGGTAACGCTCAGTGTCCTCATTCTCTAATGAGTACCTATACTCTCACTCCAATGTCTTTACATCATAGACTCAAGACTCATCTATCCAAAAGAAGCGATTGTACACCAACCTTCCAAATCAATCACCATCCTCATGATGATCCTACGGTCGGAAGCATTTTATGAGTTAATAATGAAAATTCATGTCTTAAATTTTTTAACTCTTGAAAATATGAACTATCATTATCATTAACTCAAGGGATGTATCACAGATACTTTCAAATACATATTGTGATAGAAAATAATCCATTTTATTAGCTATAATTAAAATTATAATTTTTTTCTTAGAAGTGTATTATAAGTGTATTTTAATCTAATCCGATTGGACTTAATCACAATCGATTAGGATTTATCCTGACTCGATTTCATCAATTAGAAGAACCATCTAATTAAGGATCGAATTATTCTCATTAATTCAATCAAACTTATAAATCAAGATGGATATCTAGAAATATATCATGACTACCTAGAAGATATAAAATTTGATAGAATTACCAAATATATCTTTTAGTGGTAGTACCCATACAATTCAATCCCTCAATCATCTTGCATCTTGAATATATTTATGAGTATGGATAAATTGTCAAACTCAAACTCATATTCATGTTGATACTCCATTAATTAGTGATAACTCTAATGAATGATTAGAAGTCCTATCTAATCTTCATTCTACTTTGGTCAAAATCTTATCGAGTTATCAATAGATGAGAATACATGAGAAATCATCTCCTCTTACTAGGAGCGATCGATTCCTTATTGACCTACTCACAACCTTCATACACATTTGATCATATCTCGTGTTGGTGCAAAATCTGGTTGTTTCCAGAATCAAGACTGGAGTCGAAGAAGGTGAGGTCACCGTCGGTGACCTATAAAATAAGTCTAGAGTCAGAGGTGGTGGCTCCGGCAAGATCCTCCGATAATCAAGTCAACTCTTTCAGCCAATAGAAATGGGGTGCTCAGAGAGATTTTAGCAAAGTTTTTAGAAAGAGATCAAGAGCTACAAAAAGAAAGCATATCTGAAGGGTCTCTTATATAGGCAGAGCCTATAACAAACTGATAGTGATAGTCGCAACCACCTGGTAGTGGACTATTCAGGGCCACATGGAGTTTGTTATAGAGGATAGTGTCTATTATCGTGATGTGCCAGCTGGAGTTTAGATGGGATGACTATAGGTGAGGGAGTGTCCCTCACTGATATTGCTCCAGAGGAGCTCGGAAGTTCTCGAGATCAGTTATGCGTGGGTCATTATTCACCATATTGAGAGTCGGTGTTGAGATCCTTCTGAGCAGCTAGAAGGAGTTCGAAAGGGTTTGATGGAAGAAGAAGTTCGGAAGGAGTTCGATAGGTGGAGAAGTCTGGCTGAAGGAGAAGTTTAGGGGGAGTTTGACTGGTGGAGAAGTCCGATTGAAGGAGAAGTTTGGAAGGAGTTCAACTGGTGGAAAAGTCCAAAACTCTCAATAGAGCATGAAAGTTCGTCTAGAGGAAGTTCTACCAAAAGAGGACTGACTACCTGGGGTGGAGGAGCTCGGCCACCACTGCTATTCAAGCTCAACAGGATGAAGTCTGGAGGGATCATGCGAATTTGGTTGAGGCTCAATCTTGGTTGTCGCTACCGGATGGGATCGTTCAGCGATCAGATTTCTAGCTGAACTTTGGTAAGAGCAGGTTTACCCCCAACAATAGTCCCCCCACTCTCGAATTCGAAATTCGAAGGAAAGAAGTATAGATGTGACTGCCAAAGTTTTTTTTGACTTCCTATGCTCGTCAGGACGAGATGCTTTGGCATTTACTGTGCTGACGTTGAAGCTCTTTAAATTCAAAGCGAGTTTGAGAAGATAGCCCTTCGGTTTTTCTACCACAACACTGCCCCAGGCATGGTGCAATTAAGGATTCACCCATAGCCACTACTCTGCCATGATGAGTGGGACACACGGCACTCGCAGTCCGACCAAACGAGATCTACCATCATAACTGTCTTGGGCTCTCCTTAGATATTTAAAGCCTTCTCCAACCTCCAAAATCCATTCTTGCCTGAGTTTTCTTCTTCCTTTGGCACATGCTCTTCTTCCATCTGAGATTTTCAATTTCTCCCTTCATCTTCCCTGGTTCCAGGCAATCCTCCATCTGATTCTCGTCGCACCCATCGTCTCTTTGTCATTCTTAATCAACTTAGGTCAACCTCTTAATACCTATTTTCAATTACTCTTGCCTCTTTTACTTCTTATTCTTTCAATTTTTCTATACAAGTTTTTGTACTTCATTTTTCCCTGCTTTTTGAAAGTTTTTTTGGGGGTTTACTTCAATCTAGATGTCTTCTGAAACTTTTCAATCCGTTGATTCTTGGAGCTTGTCTGGACCGGCCTTCCTAGACCCTACCTCCCTGACCAAGGTTGAGCCTAGGAACATGTCCCATTAGCCTTTCGTTCTAGACACCATCCCTTCTATCCTTACTCTGAATGACCTCTTCCTAATTAGGATATAGTATGGCATCCCACCGAAGTACGACCTTGAGATCCCCAAGTTAGATGACCATGCTGGTTCGCCTCCAGCCAGTTATTTTTGTTTGAATCTAGAAGCCTTGCATGCCAGGCTTCGACTTCCACCTCTTTCCTTTGTAGTTGCTCTATTTCGCTTTTTGAACATCTTCTTTGCCTCCATAGCACCAAACTCCTTTTGGTTTGTAATCGGCTTTCCTTTCCTCTGTCGCCTGGCCAAAGTTCAACCAACAATCTCGCTATTCCAAAATTTTTATACCTTCAAATGCCATCCTTCTGCAAAGGACTGGTGGTACTTCTCCCCTCAGCTCGGTAAGAAGGGGTTGCTGAAAGACGCTCATTCTTCCATTCAAAATTGAAAGGAGAAGTACTTCTTCGTTCGATACCGAACCCTACTACTTGACCATCCTCCTTGAGGCTTCCTTAGGGAATCCATCCATCAAGTTCCTAGCTTGGATGGAGCCAACCTCGAGTCTTTTAATAGGCTTAAGGCATACCGAGCTCTTGGTCTCCACGAGCTTTTGAAGGAACAGACCTTATTCAACCTTGGCCTGAGCCCTTTTGATCCTACTGGTATCACATGCATTTATATATATGTATGGACTCTTGTGAAATTTGATACATACCTCGGCTGATCGTAATCTTTCTTTGCTGCAGAAATGGACACCGATGCTGCAAGAAAGCTTGCCAAGGGCCTTTATGACTAGAGGAAAAGAAAAGGAAAGGCCCTAGATGAGAGATCAAAACGAGCAAAGATGGGATTCTACTGTCGTCGATGCCGCTCTCGAGGTCCGCCTGGGAGGTGAGGCCATCCTGACCGCCCGTGTCATCATCGTCGAGGGGGAATCTCTTCCCCCCAAGCCTGTGAATCTCTCCTCTGGGGATCGCACGCTCGATCCCCCTGCCGACAAAGAAAAGAAGAGGTGGAAGGGAAAAGCGGCCATCATGAAGAAGGCCGCGTAAGGTGTGCTTGGATGAGCCTGGTCGGACAGCAGTGAAGACTAGGGGGCGGATCATTTCGGTAACCTGGATATTATTCGGGATTTAACTGACAGGTTCACCCTGCCAGAGGAGGTGGACCACCTGGCCGATTTTGACTAGAGGTAGCTCATCTGGGAGTCTCTCAGGACTGTCCTTAGGGTAATCATCTCACCATTTTTTTTTTTTATTTTCTCATCCTTTCTTCCTTCACTTTATAGCGACCTGTTCATGGTAGTCGAGCCACCACATGCTTGCCCACCTCAAGAGGGCAAATTGCCTGGAGATGGAGTTACTAAAGGTCTGGGAAGACCTTCAGACTGAGATTAATCGCCTTTAGGCGATGACTACTAAGGCTAAGCACCTTGCGAGAGAGAAGATGGCAGAAAGTGAGAGCCTACATGGTGCACTTCAAAGGGAGTCCATCTCGATCGGACTCAAGGCAGTGTTGGCTCTGGAGGAAGAGGAGAAGAAAGAAGCCAAACTCAAGATCGCCAAGTTGGAGGCCCAATTGGCAAAGTCTATTTTGGAGGCAGCGGCCCGAGCTGTGGAGGAGTTCAAGACCTCCCCTAAAATGAAGGACCTGAACATCGCCTTCGGCTAGGAGGCATTCATCAAGGGCTTCGAGCTCTGCGAAGGTAGGATGGCTTGGAGGTTCCCCGAGCTCGACCTTGACTTTCTGGAAGAGGAGGAGGAGGCCAGCGATGAAGCAGGACCATCCAGCACCAGGGCTGACCTTTCTTCGGCCGAGCCTACTATGGAAGCACCTAAGCCTATCGAGAGCATTCCAACTTCTCCTACTGTTGCACCCCCTGAGGTTGTGGACCTCAAGTAGTTGTATCTTTTCTTTTTTCTTGCTTTGTTCCTAAAAGTTTCGAGTTAAATAAAAGCGAATTCATTTTTGTGCATACCTTTCTTCATATTGGTGTTGTGCCATATGTTATCCAGAATCCTCTTCTTAATAAGGGTCATGACCCACTGATAAGTACCATAAATTCATTAATATAAGTATTAATTTATCAATTAATTCATATTAATTTTTTAAAATTTATGATCAATTTATATATAATTTTTGAGAAATTTATATTTTTATTAATTAAAAAATTAATTAAAAAATAATAAAAATAAAAAAATAAAATTTTATAATCAATAGAAAGAGCACATTTTTTTTATCACAACAAAAAAAGTTTGAAGCAAAATGGAGAAGATATGAATTTCTAAAGATAAAAAGAAATTAAATAAAAAAAAGAAAATGGCTCAGTCGGCTCCGTAAGCCAAGCCAAGCCATCAAAGCCAACTCAGCCACTGAAGCCATTAGTCGGTCCACGATCCAGGCGTGGACCGTCAGCTCAGTAGAAATCCATGAATCATAGCGCGATATGTGGCAGACATAGACCATTAAAGGGTTCACAGAAATCCATCATGGCTCATAGAGTATTTTGGACTTTTTACTGGACAACAGGATGCACTGATTGGTTGTGGTGTGCGGTGCAGCAAGTCCACGCAGTCCATGGGAACAGTAATTATGCGATCGGATGGCTATGACTGATTGCAAACAAGATCGGACGGCGGTGGTTATTTTCGAATTTGATTCAAATTCTATCAGCGATCTGGCGTGATCCGATGGCCAAAAAACCAACTGATGAAGATCTAACGATCTAGAATGCTCTCGACGGTGATCAAGACTCCTAACGCACGATCAGTGGCCAGATTTCCTCCATTAAGGCATGATCAGATCACCAGAATTTAATCCGACCTGATCTGCGCTGATACACATCCGATTTTGATGATTTTTAGACCGTTGAATTCCTATTGATAACTAGATTTCATCCAGAGTAGCCAAATTTATCTAGGACTTCTTTTAATTTAATTTTCATTCAAATTTCTTCATATTTTGATGATCAAAGAGTTTCTTTGTCCCACATTGCCTAGAAGAAAACTCTCTAGCCCTCCTAGCTCTATAAAAAGAACCTCAGGCCTCCAGAAATCAACATCTCAGATCAAGATGAAGCTTTGGTATAGGAGAAGCCAGGCTATGAGGGCTGCTTCAAAGCAACAGGTGCCGAGAAGAAGAGCTAAGCGTCTACACCATCTTTCCATCAATGCCGATCCAAGATCAGAGATCAGCCTATTTTATTTTTTTTTATTTTATGTATTTAAATTATAAACTTTATAATTAATGTAATATTTATTTTTATGCTCTTTAATTTTATGCTCTTAATTTTTGTTGTAATTTAATTTTTATATTTTAATTATTACTTTTTATTTTTCTGCAAGTAGATGCTAAGATCTAACTAGTAGATCTTAGTACCAAGTTTAAATTCCTTCACCTTTTAATTTTCGTTCTTTTTATTTTCTGACTTCACTTTTGATTTCAAAACTCTTTTCTTTTCTTTTTTTTCAAAAATCAAAGATTTCAAATCTAAAAACACTACATTTCATATGGATTCGATCTAACTCACTGCTATCTATGCATTTTTAATTATTTTAAGAAGTCGGATTAAACTGATAAACATGGTGTCTTAACGACAACATCGCATTCCTATCAAATTTTTGGCGTCATTATCGAAGATTATTTTTGATTTTTTATTTTAATTTTTTTGATTTATTTTAAATAAATTAAAAATAATTCTGACAAACCCACCAAGTTTTTGGCACCATTGCCGGGGAAGGCACGAATATTAAATTTTTGATCTCTTTGATTTTTCTATAAATAAATTATAAATAAAATTTTTATTTTCTTATAAATATTGCTTACTAACTTTTTTTTTATTTATTTTATAGAAAAAAGAGAAGGAAAAAGGAAGAAAGCATCTAATTTTGGTGAGATCAATCATAACCCTAGTCCTCTTTTCTTTTTATTATTTATTTTATTTTTAAATTAAATTTTAAAAAATATTCATTTAAATCTAATTAGAAATCTCATGATAAGATTAGAAATTCTAACTACTTAAGAGCATGCATCATATTAGTTTTATTTTTTTTATTTTTTTTTGGTGATTGCTGGAGGCAAGGTAAGCCTTTCAGAATTCAATTAGTTGCATACATCTAGTTTAAATTGCATAGAACCCTTTGATTGAATTTTTTTTTTATGCATATTCATATTAAACCACATTAAGGACACAACTCTCAATTAAACAAAATAAGGTAGGAGTTTGATTACCCTTTCTTGGCCCACAAATAATCAACCAGCATCCTGCATTGACCT
>QRFJ01003541.1:26451-104224 GCA_006176705.1 Cocos nucifera
AAGCCTTTAATCTTAAAATACATTAAGACCATCAGCCCTAAGAAACTCGAGCTTAATAGGATAAGGAATCCTAAAGAGTTGAAACCAGGTTAGGGTTAGTCAATTTGACTGATGTCTAGGAAAGTGGTTCAGGGATGACTGGGCCCGAAGGAAGGTGGTTTCTAATTGGTTCTGTTAGCTTATCTGCTAAGCACAATTGGTGTCTAAGGCAAGCAACGGGGGAACTTCCATCGACCTTACACTTACCTGGCTAATTGATTGGCTGATCTTACACTTGGAGGGCTTGAAGGTGACCTTGGCAGTTAGGAGCTGTCTAGATCTAGGACAACCATGTCAGGATTGATTGATCACTTAATTGCTAAACACATTAAATCTAATTAAACCTAATTCTTTTTCTTTTCTTAGTTCTCAGGACTCCTTAGGACCTCTTCTTTTAGAACTTCTTTCTTTCTTCTCCTTTTCTTCCATCTAAAATAAAATAAATAAAAAAAATCAAAATTAAATAACTAACTAAAAAAATATTAAAAATTATCAATAATTAAATTACAATTAAATTAATAATAATAATTAAAATAATTAAAAAATTAATTTTTAATAATAATAAAATATTAAAAATTTAAATCTAAATTTTTTTTTGAACCCACAACATTCAAGGTGTTGCACCTATAGTGCAATGCATGTAAGAAATTGCTTTACCTGATCTAGATTGAACCCAACCATAAAATTAAAAAAGCTGAATTGTATTAACACCCGATAACCAATGGCTAAAATAAATTTTAAAGAAAAACATCTAAGCAGATGAAGGAATCTTTATTTCTCTACCTATAATCCATCGGACTGTAATTCAATTTACCTAAAATCATGCTAATCCACTATGAATCAAGTGACTACATCCCAAATGCTTCTATCTTTCTAATGGAACTGTTAGGTGAGGTGATGAGTCAGTTGGTGAGACCGCACCACCCACTAGAAATCATTAATCGTGGAGATTTTCGCATCTCTACAGGCAGAGTGTAGGGATCCGAGAAAATAGTGAGAGCTAATTTGTTTAAAAATAAAATTTTTAAATAAATTGGTCAAGTCAAAATTACAATATCTAACTAGAATCTTTGACTCTCTATAGAAAAATATCTGCGTCCAACCCATTGGCACGTATCCTAGACACACATAGACTGATTGGACCCAATTATAAAGATTGGCTCAGGAACTACAAAATAGTTTTGGGTTCTTGAGAAGTTAACCCATGTATTGGATCAGGACCCTCCCACCTTACCAGCCCATCCATCTGTTGAACAGAGAGCGTCTCTGGAAAAATGGATAGACGAAGATAATAAGGCCAGATATTACATGTTGGGCTCGATGTCTGATGAGCTCCAGCGCCAACATGAAGATATCGGGACTGCTCGCCAAATGTTGGCTCACCTGCAGGAGATGTTTGGTGAACAGAGTCGCGCAGCCAAATATCAAGTCACGAAATGACTTTTTAAGGCTAAGATGCGTGATGGGCAGTCAGTCCAAGATCACTGTCTGACAATGATCAAGGACATGGAAGAGCTTGAGAAGCTCGGTGTGAAGTTAGACTTGGACCTGCAGAATGATATTATTCTGCAATCCTTGACTGATGCATATGGGCAATTCATCATGAATTACCACATGCATAAACTTCAAAATTCCTTGGCCGAATTAATGAATATGCTGGTTACCGCTGAGCTTTCTATGAAAGGTTCTAAAGGCTCAGTTCTTGCTATGGAACGGACTTCTTCCAAAAGAAAGTCTTATGGAAAGAAAAAGAAGTCTGTGAAAAAGCAAAAGGTGGAAGGAACAAAGAAGAAGAAGGCAGAGCCGAAGATGAAAGCTGCTGGCAAAGGAAAGTGTTTCCATTGCAACAGCGACGGCCATTGGAAGCGGAACTGCCCTACTTACCTGGCCACCCTGAAGAACAAGAAGGAAGGTCCTTCTGGAGGTATGCTCGTTATTGAGTCTAACCTTACGATTTCTTCTGCATCCAGTTGGGTGCTTGACTCTGGTTCTAGTGCTCATCTGTGCACTTCCATGCAGGGTCTTGAGGATAGCAGGAGGCTGAGGGATGGAGACATGATCCTACGCATCGGTAATGGAGCAAGAGTTGCTGCAGTAGCCGTGGGAACATACCCTCTTCGATTACCATCTGGTTTAGACTTAGTTTTGAAAGACTGTTATTATGTGCCTGCAGCTAGCAGGAATTTGATTTCTGTTTCATGCTTAGCACAAGAAGGCTATGTGATTACCTTCTTTAAGGACCATTGTAACATTCTTTATGAAAGAAATAAAATTGCAAATGGTTTCCTTATTAATGGTCTTTATCAGCTACATATTGATGTACCTGTTCTAACTATCGAGCAAAACGTGAATGCCAAACGACCTAGGGATAGTCCAAACGATAGATATCTATGGCACCTGAGATTAGGTCATATAGCAGAAGATAGGATCAACAAATTGGAGAAAAATGGGCTATTGAGTCCATTGACTTTCGAGTCATATCCAACTTGTGAATCTTGTCTTCAAGGCAAAATGACTAAACTCCCTTTTGTTGGACATGGGGAGAGGGCCACAGATCTCCTTGCCCTAGTACATACTGATGTGTGCGGCCCATTTGATGTGCCGGCTAGAGGCAATTTTGTCTACTTCATTACCTTTACCGATGATCTGTCTAGGTATGGGTATGTGTATCTTATGAGACACAAGTCTGAAGCTTTTGAAAAGTTCAAAGAATTCAGACATGAAGTAGAAAAACAAACTGGAAAAACCCATTAAGGTTCTTCGATCAGATCGAGGAGGTGAATACCTTAGCCGGGAATTCCTAGACTATCTTAAGGAAAATGGCATAGTCTCTCAATGGACTCCACCAGGAACACCTCAACTCAACGGGGTTTCAGAATGGAGAAATCGGACTCTATTGGATATGGTTCGATCCATGATGAGCTTCACAGACCTCCCTGATTTTCTTTGGGGACACTCATTGTTAACTTCAATTTATCTACTGAATAGGGTTCCCTCTAAAACCGTTCCTACCACACCGTATGAGATATGGCACGGTAAGAAACCAAGTCTGAGTCATCTCAGAATTTGGGGTTGTCCGGCTCATGTCAAAAGACAACAAGCGGACAAGTTAGAGTTTAGGTCCTTTAGAGCTCGATTCATAGGATATCCTAAAGAGTCATTAGGATACTATTTCTACATTCCAGAAGACCACAATGTGATTGTGAGTCGACATGCCATCTTTCTTGAAAAATAGTTTATTCAAGATAGCGGCATTGGAAAGCAGATTAAGCTTGATGAGAAAGTCTCACAAGTACAACGAGCTAAGGACCAATTGGAACCAAATCAGGTTGAGCCAATAAGAACACTACCTCCTCCACCTCGTAGATCGGAAAGAGTTTTCCATCCCCCTGAAAGATACTTAGGTATTATTTCAGAGGAAGTAGAGGAAAATGTTCCTCGTAGGTAATGGTGCTCATGGTGATGATCCCAAAACCTACAACGAGGCGATATCAGATATCGACTCCGAGAAATGGCTAGAGGCAATGCAGTCAGAAATTGACTCGATGCACTCAAACCAAGTCTGGACCTTGGTAGATCCACCAGAAGGTATAGTACCTATTGGGTGTAAATGGATCTTCAAGAGAAAGATTGGTGCAGATGGGAATGTGGAGACATTCAAGGCTAGACTAGTGGCAAAAGGTTATAGTCAACGCGAAGGCATTGACTATCAGGATACCTTTTCCCCAGTGGCTATGCTAAAATCCATCCGCACATTGCTTGCCGTTGCAGCCTATTTCGATTATGAAATATGGCAAATGGACGTGAAAACGGCATTCTTAAATGGATATCTTGAGGAAGATATCTATATGGAACAGCCGCTAGGTTTCACATCCAGTGATACTGATCACAAGGTTTGCAAGCTGCAAAGGTCCATATATGGACTTAAGCAAGCATCTCGGAGCTGGAACACTCGTTTCAATGATGTGATCAAAAAGTTTGGTTTCATCAAAAATGAAGAGGAACCATGTGTTTTCAAAAAGGTCAGTGGGAGCGCTGTTGTCTTCCTCGTATTGTACGTGGATGACATCCTCCTTATTGGGAATGATATTCCCATGATTGACAACAGTCAAATTATGGTTGTCCAAGGAATTCTCCATGAAAGACCTAGGTGAAGCATCCTTTATTCTAGGAATTAAGGTCTATAGGGATAGACCGAATAGGATGCTAGGACTTTCACAGAAGATGTACATAGAGGAAAGTACTAAAGAGGTTTAGTATGGAAAACTCTAAGAGGGGATTAATACCCTTCAGACATGGTATTCATCTTTCCAAGAAGATGTGCCCTAGCACACCTGAGGAAATAGAACGCATGAGCAAGATCCCTTATGCTTCTGCAATAGGGAGCCTCATGTATGCCATGCTATGTACACGACCTGATATAGCCCATGCTGTGAGTGTCACAAGCAGATATCAGTCAAATCCAGGTGAAGAACACTGGACTTCTGTGAAATGTATCCTTAAGTACTTGAGAAGAACTAAGGATATGATGTTGGTCTTTGGTAATGGAGAACTCCAAGTCCAGGGATACACAGACTCGGATTTCATGTCCGATATAGATGATCGAAAGTCGACATCTGGGAGTCTGTTTGTGTGCAATGGTGGTGCTGTCAGCTGGAAGAGTTCCAAGCAAATTGATAGCAGAATATATCGGATATGCCATCTGCATTCTGCACGATTACCTCGAGCCAAGGAGTTCACCAGTCGAGAGTTACAAGAGAGTCAACTCCACAGATAATGTGGCAGACCCACTTACAAAGCCGTTGGGCCAGCAGAAGATCGAAGCCCACCTTGAGAAGATGGGACTTAGACTTGTAGCCAATTGGCTTTAGGACAAGTGGGAGATTGTTAGATATATGTGCCCTAGAAGCCAGAATTGGCTGACACTTGTAATACACTTCTAGGGGCAAAATTATAATTTTGACTATAATCAATAAAATGGGTTATTTTCTATCACATATGTGTATTTAGTGTCTGTGATACATCCTTTGAGTTAATGGTAATGATAATTCATATTTTCAAGAGTTGAAAATTTAAGACATGAATAATCATTATTAACTCATAAAATGCTCCCGACCATAGGATCATCACGAGGATGGTGATTGATCCGGAAGGTTGGTGTACAATCGCTTCTCTTTAGTAGATGAGTCTTGAGTCTACGGTGTGGAGACACCGGAGCGAGAGTACAGGTACTCGTTAGAGAACGAGGGCACTGAGCGTGACCACCTCGAGTAGTCATTAGGAAGTCTACCTTCTCGTCAATGACTGACTCGATGCTGCAGTAGTGTGTCTGGTTCTTTGACCTGAGATGCATCGGCAGTTCACCTTGAGGGTGTTATAGTTTGACTACACCATTACTCGGTCTCCTAGCCATATGGAACCCTGAGGTGTATGTTGGCTATAGCATGTTCATTGTAGGAACTGGATTGCATCAAGATGGAATCTATCTACCTCGGTGGTAGAGGAGCAGCCCTATGATGATCATGAGAATCAAGTCCAGAAGTCCCATGGCCATGGCAGAGTGAAATAATAGAAAGAGTTTCTATTTAGATTTTCACATTGGACTCGAATCGAATGATTACATCATATGACAGAGACTAGGGTTTGACGAGTTCACCTTAACCCTAATCTGATCGGGGCTCAAGATAGAAGAACTTAATCACACAGGTAGCTGCACCAAGAGGTTCGCATTCAGCTCTGATGGGTTGCCACCATATACTGCTAGGTGTCACTGGTGGATTTTGGGAGCAATTAGAATGATTTAGATGATCGATCATTCTAGCTGTTCGAATAGAAGAGTTCTGATCCATCGAAAGGAGTTTCGATGATGTCGATGATAGAGATCATGACATATCCCATTACCATACAGAACTGAACCTAACTGGGTCACACAAACAAGGGTTTGAATCTGGTGATCATCAATTGAACTGATCTAGTTCAATTGATCTGAATGAGATTCAATTAGGTTCAAGGAAAATCGTGCTAGCACTCGATTGAACCTAACGTTCTTCTTTTACTATCATAAATAAGTTGTCCTGACTGAGCCAAAGGAGTTTGTGCTCAATCAGAGGCCTTCATATGGTCTGACTGGAGGTTGTCCAAGTCAGAAAAGGTTGTCTTATTTTGTAAGACATTACCTGCCATTTTTGGTCACCTGCCATTTCTTGTTCTTTGACTTTGGTCAAAAGTCTACCTTTGACTGGTCAAATGTTGACCATTGACACTTTGACTTTTGACCACATGTCATGCACCTATTGGAGAGCTGGTGGGGGCCTGTCCCCCTGCCAGAACCTGGCAAGGAGAAGGGCGCACGCCACCCTGGCGTGTGCCCAAGTTGGAGGCGCCTAGGAGTCCTTGTTGGACAAGGACTCCATCTCCCTTTTGGATTCCAATTAGAGTTCTACTAAGAACCAACTTTGACTGGTCTTAGGCACCCTCTAAGGAGGAATCCAGGGGACTCTATTCCCACCAATCAGATTTAGATCTGATTTCACAAAGGGTTGTGATTGGTTGGGAAGAAGAGGAGTTGGATCACAAGAGTCTATAAATAAGACCCTGCGCCCAACCCAATATGAATGCATTAGACACACCCCAAGGCTGCCTCTCCCCTCCTTCCTCCATGCCAAGTCTCTTCTCCCCTTGCTCTCCACGTCCAAAAGAGTTTTGGACTTAGGTTGGTGCGATTCAGATCAAGGAAAGGCGATCAAAAGCAAGAAGGCTGCGCTGCTGCAAAAGGACGACTGCTGATCTTCAAAAGAGTTTTGAAGATCGTCCAGATCAGATCCAGATCTGATTTTTGGAGGTGTGATAGAGAAGAAGAGGATCTCCAAATCCAATCCAAGTGGATACCGGTGGAGGCCAGGCGCTTGCATGGCTAGATCCAGAACCTTCCGCTGTAATTAGGATCATCTACAGGGTAATAGGATTACCCAAATCAGGTAAATTAAATTTGATTTAATTTATCTTGTTTTATTTTATCTATTAAAATAATAAGAATCAGATCTGAAACATATCAAGATCTGATTGAGATCAAGAGAAAATTTTTGAAATATATCTCTTGATTTGATCAGATCTGGACGAACCTGGACCGAGAAATCAGGATTTCCCTTCAAGCGTTGTTGTCTTCCTCGTATTGTACGAAGATGACATCCTCCTTATTGGGAATGATATTCCCATGTTGATCACAGTTAAAATGTGGTTATCTAAAGAATTCTCCATGAAGGATCTAGGAGAAACATCCTTTATTTTAGAAATTAAAATCTATAGAGATAGACCGAATAGGATGCTAGGACTTTCACAGAAGATGTATATAGAGAAAGTACTAAAGAGGTTTAGTATGGAAAACTCTAAGAGAAGTTTAGTACCCTTCAGACATGATATTCATTATTCTAAGAAGATGTGCCCTAGCACACCTAAGGAAATAGAACGCATGAGCAAGATCCCTTATGCTTCAGCAATAGGGAGCCTCATGTATGCCATGTTATGTACATGACCTAATATAGCCCATGCTGTGAGTGTCACGAGCAGATATCAGTCGAATTCAGATGAAGAACATTGGACTTTTGTGAAATATATCCTTAAGTACTTAGGAAGAACTAAGGATATGTTGTTGGTATTTGGTAATGGAGAACTTCAAGTCCAGGGGTATACGGACTCGGACTTTATGTTCGATGTAGATGATCGAAAGTCGACATCTGAAAGTCTATTTGTGTGCAATGATGGAGCTGTCAGTTGGAAAAGTTTCAAGCAGATGGTGATAGCAGATTCTACCATGGAAGCAATATATATCACTGCATCAGAAGCTACAAAGGAGGCATTGTGGTACAAGAAGTTTGCCACAGAGATCGAAGTGATGCCATTAGATGCCATTCCTCTGTACTACGATAATAATGGCACCATAGCCTTTGCTAAGGAGCCGAGGTCTCATCAGAAATCTAAGCACATTGAGTGGCAATACCACCTCATCCGTGATTATCTCGAGAAGGGTTACATCGAAGTCAAGAGAGTCGACTTCGCAGACAATGCGGCGGACTTGCTTACGAAGCCATTGGACCAGCAAAAGATCGAAGCCCACCTTGAGAAGATGGAACTTAAATTTGTAGCCAATTGGCTTTAGATCTAGTGGAAGTTTGTTAGATATGTGTGTCGTAGAAGCCAGAACTGGCTGACACTTGTAATACACTTCCAGGGGCAAAATTATAATTTCGACTATAAAAAATAAAATGAGTTATTTTTTATTACATATATGTATTTAGTATCTATGATACATCCCTTGAGTCAATGGTAATGATAATTCTTATTTTCAAGAGTTGAAAATTTAAGATAAGAATTTTCATTATTAACTCATAAAATGCTCCTGACCGTAGGATCGTCATAAGGATGGTGATTGATCCGGAAGGTTAGTATACAATCGCTTCTTTATAGTAGATGAGTCTTGAGTCTATGGTGTAGAGACACCAGAGCGAGAGTATAGGTACTTGTTAGAGAATGAGGGCACTGAGCGTGACCATCTTGAGTAGTCATAAGGAAGTCTACCTTCTCATCGATGACTGACTCGAAGCTGCAGTGGTGTGTTTGATTCTTTGACCTGAGGTGCATCGACAGTTCATCTTGAGGGTGTTATAGTTTGACTACACCATGACTCGGTCTCCTAGCCATTCGAAATCCTGAGGTGTATGTTTGCTGTAGCATGTTCATTGTAGGAATTGGATTGCACCAAGATGGAATCTATCTACCTCGGTGGATGAGGAGCAGTCCTATGATGATCATGAGAATCAAGCCCATGGCCATGGCAGAGAGTGAAATAATAGAAAGAGTTTTTATTAAGATTTTCACATCAGACTTGAACCAAATGATTAAATCATATGATAGAAATTAGGGTTTGACGAGTTCACCTTAATCCTAATCTGATTGGGGCTCAAGATAGAAGAATTTAATCACACAAGTAGCTGTATCAAGAGGTTCATTTTTAGTTTTGATGGGTTGCCACCATATACTACTAGGTGTCATTGGTGGATTTTGGGAGCAAATAGAATGATTTAGATGATCGATCATTCTAGTTGTTTGAATTAGAAGAGTTCTGATCCATTGAAAGGAGTTTCGATGATGTTGATGATGGAGATCACTACATATCCCATTATCATACAGAACTAAACCTAACTAGGTCACACAAATAAGGGTTTGGATCTAGATATCATTGATTGAACTAATCTAGTTTAATTGATTTGAATTAGATTCAATTAGGTTCAAGGAAATCGTGCTAACACATGATTGAACCTAACATTCTCCTTTTTCTATCATTAAAAGTTGTCTCGACTGAGCAAAATGAGTTTGTGCTCACTCAGGTACCTTTACCTAGTCTGACTGGAGCTTGTCCAAGTCAGAAAAGGGTTGTCTTAGTTTATGAGATAAATTTAAGACAACACCTGCCATTTTCCATCACCTGCTAATTTTTGTCCTTTGACTTTGGTCAAACATTGACCTTTGATCCTGTCCATGTGTCATGCACTTATTGGAGAGCAGATAGAGGCTTGTCCCCTCCCTAGAAATTGGAATGGAGGGGCCGCACACCTAGGATGGTGTGTGCCCATGGATAGGGATGCCTGGAGTCCCATACGGATGGAACTCTAGGTTGCTTCTTGGATTCAAACTAGGTGACCCTCACCTATAGACTTTGACCAGTCTTAGGCACCACCTTAGGATGAATCTATGGATCTCTCATCTGATTGGATCAGGTGATGTCATCCCACCAATCAGACTTAGATTTGATTAAACGAAGCAACGTGATTGGCCGAGGTGATGTGGCACTGCATGGTGCAGCAGGGTCTATATAAAGATCTGTCTACACCCACTATTTAGAGACTCCTCTCCTAGCCACGCCCCAAGGCTGTCCCTCTCCCTCCACCATGCGCTGTCCCTCTCCCTCCACCATGCCACCTTCAGGCCATCTCTCTCCTCTCCACGCCCAAGGATAGTTGGGCTTTAGATTAGTATGATTCAGGCAAGGAAAGGCTGATAAGAATGGAAGAAGGCAGCACTGCTGCAGAGACGACTGCTGATCTTCAGAAGGAGTTTTGAAGATCCTCCAAATCAGATTTAGATCTAATTTTTGGAGATGAGATAAAGAAGGAGAAGATCTCTAGATTCAGCCTAAGTGGATACCGATAGAGATCAGGCGCTTGCATGGCTAGATCCAGAACCTCAGATAATCAGCAAGATCATCAACAGATAATCGGATTACCCATATCAAGGTAAAACTAATTTAGATTTAATTTAATTTAATTTTTTTGTTTACTAGATCATAAAATCATATCTAAAAAATATCAGATCTGATTAGGATCTAAGAAAAAAATTTTAAAATATGCCTCTCGATCTAATCAGATTTGAACGAACCTGACCCCGAGAAATCAATTTTTTTTTTTAATTAGGACTGTTATCAGGAACTCTCCCCTCATCTTATCTTAAATCAATGAGGCCTTCGACTTTGCTTATGTTAGTATGAGGTCATCCTCCTATTCTTAACATGGCTGTAGGGGCACATTAGGGCCATTGTCAAGGCCTCTTCTCTCATCTCATCTTAAATCAATGAGGTCTTCAATTTTGCTCATGTTAGGATGAGATCCTCTTCATGTTCCTAACATGGTTGTAGGTGAAGGAAAATCCTAATTTTCCAAATCAGGTTCGTTCAGATCTGATCAGATCAAGAGATATATTTTAAAAAAAAAATTTCTTTGATCTAGATCAGATCTAAAATATTTTAGATCTGATTCTTATTATTTTAATAATTAAAATAAAATTAGATAAATTAAATTAAATTTAATTTATCTTGAAGTGGGTAATTCTATTACCCGATGATGATCCTATGAGCAGCGAAAGGTTCTGAATCTAGCCATGGAAGTGCCTGGCCTCTACCGATATTCACTCAGGCTAGATCTGGAGATCCTCTTCTTCTCTATCACGTCTCCAAAAATTAGATCTGGATCTGATTTGAAGGATCTTCAAAACTCCTTTTGAAGATCAGCAGTCGTCCTTTGCAGCAGCACAGCCTCTAGCTTTCAATCGCCTTTCTCTTGTCTAGATCACACCAACCAAGGTCCAAAACTCCTTTTGGACATGGAGAGGAGAGGGAGAAGGTGGGTTTCGCATGGAGGAGGTAAGGAGAAGCAGCCTTGGGGCATGGAGAATTATGATGCTCTTTGAGTTGGGTGCAGGATCTTATTTATAGACTAAGCGTGATCCAACTCCTCTTCTTCCCAACCAATCATAACTCTTTGTGAAATCAAATCTAAATCTGATTGATGAGAATAGAGCCCCTGGATTCCTCCTTAGAGGGCACCTAAGACTAGTCAAAGTTGGTTCTTAGGAGAACTCTAATCGAAATCCAAAAAGGAGATGGAGTCCCTATCCAACAGGGACTTTTGGGCACCTCCAACTTGGGCATACGCCAAGGGTGGCGTGCGTCCCTCCTCCTTGCCAGGTTCTAGCAAGGGGACAGGCCCCCACCAGCCCTCTCCAATAGGTGCATGACACATGGACAAAGTCAAAGTATCAATGGTCAACATTTGACCAGTCAAAGGTCAACTTTTGACCAAAGTCAAAGGAATAAGAAATGGTAGGTGACCAAAAATGGCAGGTAATGTCTTACAAAATAAGACAACCTTTTCTTGACTTGGACAAGCTCCAGTCAGACCAAAGTGAAGGCCTCTAAATGAGCACAAACTCCTTTGGCTCAGTCAGGACAACTATTTATGATAGTAAAAGAAGAACGTTAGGTTCAATCGAGTGCTAGCACGATTTTCTTGAACCTAATTGAATCTCATTCAGATCAATTGAACTGGATCAGTTCAATTGATGATCACCAGATTCAAACCCTTGTTTGTGTGACCCAGTTAGGTTCAGTTCTGTATGGTAATGGGATATGTCATGATCTCTATCATCGACATCATCGAAACTCCTTTCGATGGATCAGAACTCTTCTATTCGAACAGCTAGAATGATCGATCATCTAAATCATTCTAATTGCTCCCAAAATCCACCAGTGACACCTAGCAGTATATGGTGGCAACCCATCAGAGCTGAATGCGAACCTCTTGGTGCAGCTACCTGTGTGATTAAGTTCTTCTATCTTGAGCCCCGATCAGATTAGGGTTAAGGTGAACTCGTCAAACCCTAGTCTTCTGTCATATGATGTAATCATTCGATTCAAGTCCAATGTGAAAATCTAAATAGAAACTCTTTCTATTATTTCACTCTGCCATGGCCATGGGCTTCTGGACTTGATTCTTATGATCATCATAGGGCTGCTCCTCTACCACCGAGGTAGATAGATTCCATCTTGATGCTAATCCAGTTCCTACAATGAACATGCTATAGCCAACATACACCTCAGGGTTTCGAATGGCTAGGAGATCGAGTAATGGTGTAGTCAAACTATAACACCCTCAAGGTGAACTACCGATGCACCTCAGGTCAAAGAACCAGACACACTACTGCAGCATCGAGTCAGTCATTGACGAGAAGGTAGACTTCCTAATGACTACTCGAGGTGGTCACGCTCAGTGCCCTCGTTCTCTAACGAGTACCTGTACTCTCGCTCCGGTGTCTCCACACCATAGACTCAAGACTCATCTACTAAAGAGAAGCGATTGTATACCAACCTTCCTGATCAATCACCATCCTCGTGATGATCCTATGGTCGGAAGCATTTTATGAGTTAATAATGATGATTCATGTCTTAAATTTTCAACTCTTGAAAATATAAATTATCATTATCATTAACTCAAAGGATGTATCATAGACACTAAATACACATATGTGATAGAAAATAACCCATTTTATTGATATTAGTCAAATTTATAATTTTGCCCCTAGAAGTGTATTACAAGTGTCAGCCAATTCTGGCTTCTAGGGCACATATATCTAACGGTAGGAGTATATTAGGACCGTTGTTAAGGCCTCTTCCCTCATCTCATCTTAAATCAATAAGGTCTTTGACTTTGCTCATGTTAGGATGAGGTCCTCCTATTCCTAACATGGCTACACTCGTCGCATGGTCATGTTCGGGAGGTAACCTTCCATCATTACAGATGTACGATAAAGATTAGGATGTTAAAGTAGAGGAATTTAATTGCAACCAAATCATTGCTGAAACATCCATAGGTTTTTCGAATTTCATGATTGGGGTAGATCTGCTCCTTCCAGCTTTCTCAAATAGTGTGTCCCTGGTCGGATGACTTCCTTAACTTCATAAGGTCCTTCCTAATTTGGGCTAAGCTTTTCTTGGTTCTCAGGTTGAGAAATAACTGCTCACCAAAGCACCAAGTCCTCCACTCTGAATACTTTATTCTTGATTCTGGAGTTGTAGTATCGGGCCACCCTTCATCTGTAAGTAGCCATCTGAACTTGGGCTTCTTCTCATTTTTTCTCCAGCAGATCGAGGTTAGCTGTGAGGTCCTGCAAATTACGCTGCTTATTAAAGGCCATGACCCATGCCGACGGAAGTTTAAGCTCAATTAGGATGACCACCTCTATTCCAAAGGCCAAGGCAAATGGTGTTTTTTTAGTCGGAAATCTTTGGATAGTTCAGTATGCCCAGAGAACATGGTAGAGTTCATCCATCCAAGTCCCCCCTTCTCTTTTAAGTCTCACCTTGATACCCTATAATAGGATCCTATTGGTTACTTCTGCTTCACCATTGGCTTATGGGTGGGTCACCGACGTAAAGTGATGGGAGATATTCAAATTTTGGCAAAACTTAGCAAACATTGTCCCTACAAACTATCGTCCATTGTCCGTTATGAGAGTTTGAGATAGACCAAACCTACAAACAATTGATTTCCAGACAAAGTCATGTACTTTGGTTTTGATAATTTTTGCCAAGGGTTCGGCCTCGATCCATTTAGTAAAGTAGTCAATCGTAACTAAAAGAAACTTTCATTATCCGGATGCCATCGAAAAAGGTCCCAATATATCTATCCCCCATTGTGCGAATGGCCAAGGCACGCTTAGTGGGGCAAGCTCGGAGGCTGGCTGCCTTTGTACACTCGCATTTCTTTGGCAGCAATCGCTTCTTTTAACATACTCAACACAATCATGGTGCAGGGTTGGCTAGTGGTAATCTTGTCGAAGTAGCTTATGAGAAAGGGACCTGGCGCCTAGATGGTTCACATAAATTTCTTCATGCACTTTCCATAGTGCAAAGTCGACTTCAAAAGGTCGGAGATATTTCAAAAGTGGAAAGGAGTATGACCTTTTGTACAGTTTGCCTTCATAGAGGACATATCGGGATGCTTGGTTTCTTAGCTTTCGAGCTTCCTTCGGATCCATCTTTGAGATAAGCAATCAATGGATCAATCCAGCAGGGCTCATGGTTGATTTGCATTGCAACCTACGGTTCTTCCATACTCGGGCATTTCAATACTTCAAAGTATACTTCTTTGGGAAGCTCATTGGGGGTGAGTGTGGTCAGCTTGGATAGGAGGTCGGCTCTGGTGTTCTCTATCCTTGGAATTTGCTAGATGCTAAAGCAATTGAATGCTGGGATCAAGCTCTTCACTCTTTCAAGATACTTCATCATATTTTCCTCCTGAGCTTCGTAGCTACCACCGACTTGTTCCAGCACCAGCTGCGAATCACTATAGACTTGAAGCTGATCGACTTCTAGTTTCTTGGCAATCTTGAGCCCTGCTATCCGAGCTTCATATTCTGTCCCATTGTTTGTTATTGGGAACTCAAAGCATAGTGCATACTCGACAATGATCTCTTTAAGATTGACCAAGATCAGTCTAGCACCTGCATCGAAAGCATTAGAAGAGCCATCTACATACAAGGCCCAGAAGCCTTCGGGAAGGTCTGCTCTTTCTTTGAGGGAGCTCGACTACAACCATGGAATGCTGGCCTCATTCTGCTTAGATTCGGCCTCATCCGGGATCGTGTATTTGACTACAAAATTGGCCAGTATCTAAGCTTTGATTGACTGTCGAGGTTGATAATTGATGTCAAACTCCATCAGCTTAATAGCCTAGTTTGCTATCCTTCCAGATGCATCTGTTCAATGAGGAACTACTTTGATTGGTTGGTTGGTGAGGAGTGTTATGGTCTGCCCCTGGAAGTAGGGCCAAAGTCTCCTGGCTGCAATTAGAAGAGCGTAAGTCAATTTTTTCAATTTACTGTACCTATTCTCTACATCTTTCAAGACTCGGCTCACGTAATAAATCGGTCGCTGCACTTTTGCCTCTTCCTTGATCAGGACTACTACTAATGCTGCAGAAGAGATTGTCAGGCATAGGAACAATTCTTCTCTAGGCTTGGGTTTTGCCAACAGTGGGGACGAACTGAGGTAGTTCTTGAGTTTTTTGAATGCCTGTTGGCACATTGCCATCCAGCAGAAGTTCTTTGGTCGCTTGAGGACCTGGAAGAAGGGCATACATTGCTCGATTGACTTTGAGATAAATCGATTTAAGGATGCCACCTTCTCGATCAAGCATTGGACTTTCTTTACTGACTTTGGGGTGGTCATCTCCTGGAGGGCACAGATCTTCTCTAGATTAGCCTTGATCTCCCATCTTGAGACCATGAATCCTGAGAATTTTTCTAAGGTTACTCCGAAGGCGCATTTAGTTGGGTTCAGCTTTATTTTGTATCTTCAAAGAGTGTTGAAGGTCTCTTCAATATTGGCAATGTGATTGGATGAGGTCTGGCTCTTGACAAGCATATTATCCATATAGACTTCCATGTTGCGATTGATCTGCTCCTTGAAGATCTTATTGACCATGCACTGATAGGTTGCACCTATTTTTTTAAGTCTGAAGGGCATAATTCTGTAACAATAAAGACCATAGTTAGTGATAAAAGCTGTTTTCTCCTCGTCCTTTGGTGCCATTTGAATTTAATTGTAGTTGGAGTAGGCATCCATGAAGGTGAGGAGCTCATGGCTTGAAGTTGCATCCACCAGCTGGCCGATTCTAGGCAGGGAGAGTTATCTTTTGAGCAAGCCTTATTCAGCTTCTTGAAGTCGATACACATTTTTCACTTGCTGTTGGCCTTCTTGACTAGAACCATATTGGAAACCTAGCTCGGGTAGTGGACTTTTTGAATAAATCTAGCCTTAAGGAGCTTGTCCACTTCCTCCACTATTGCCTTCTGCCTTTCTGGTGTGTGGCCCTAAATTTTTTCTTTTACTAGCTTGCACTTGGGATCAATAGTCAGCCGATGTTCCATGACCTCGGCATCAATTCCCAGCATATCTTTTGGGACACAAGCGAAAATATCATAATTCTTCTGTAGGAAGGCAATGAGCTGCTCCCAAACTTCATCCTCCAAGTTGGAGCTGATCTACACCGTGTGTTCTATATTTCTGTCATTCAGAGGAACAACTACAAGATCTTCCATGGGTTTACCCCACTCTTCAGTAAGGTCATCATGGACATCCAGACCATCAACCAGGCAAGGGTTGGGTTGGCTATTATTTTGCATAGTGATGGAGTAGTAGTGCCTTGCCAGGACTTGATCTCCTCTAACCTCCTCGATTCCATAGCTCATCGAGAACTTCATTTTTAGGTAGTAGGTCGACACCATAGCTTGGAGTGCATTTAGGCCAGGTCGGCCAAGAATTGCATTATAGGCTGATGGAGCTTTCATAATCAGAAGTCGACCTGTGCTTTGGCTCACTTTGGGGATTGCCTTATAGCCACAGTCCGTGTTATTATTCATTCGACTGGCACAGCATCGTCAGTGAAGCCCACTAATGGGGAGTTCATGGGTCTCTGGTGGTCATTGGGTATAGATATTTTAGAAAAAATATCATAAAATAAAACATCAATAGAGCTTCCATTATCTACAAGAATATGGCATACATCATAATCAACAATATTTAAAAAAAATTACAATCATGTCATTATGAGGGAACTGAACTCCTTGGGCATCCTCATCGATGAAAGCTATGGGCTCCATAGTTCTTTACCTTTTCGTGGGCTTCGTCGATCTGCTAGCCTCCCCTCGTCGAAGTCCCGAGAGATGGTGTTGATGATGCCAAATAGGGGTCGATCTCCTTGTTGCTCCTCTCTCCTTGGTGGCTTTAGTTGCAATAGCGCCCTTGGCCGATCTTCCCTCACTTCTAGTCGACATCTCAGAAATCGGCCCAACCGACCTCACCTGATGAGCTCCTCGATCTCGTCTTGGAGTTGAATGTATTCTTTAGTATCATGATCGTGATCACGATAATGGAGGTAGTATTTATTGGGATTGTGCTTGTCAGGATGAGTGTGCACCTTTTTCGATCTTGGCAGTTGCTTCTTGATTTCCATCAAAACCTGGGTCCTTGGAGTGTTAAGGGAAGCATAGTTGTGGAACCTTTTGAGGGGGGTGCCCTACCATGCCCTTCTATCTGAGCTTCTTTGCCTTTGGACCTAGGGAGGAGTTCGAGCTCACTTACACCCAAGAGGAGTTTAGGAGTGCGGCTAAGCTTCACTCGACCTTTATTCAATAGCAGGCTTACTCGATTCACCTACTTATCACTCTCAAGTAGCTTCACTATCCTTAGCTTTAAAGGCATCTTCTGCTCGAGCGTACCCTTCAGCCTGAGTCAGCATATCAGTAAAATCTCTAGGGTACTTCTTCTCCAAGAAAAATAGCAAATCATTCTTCTAAAGGCCACCCTTAAGTGTGGCCATAGCAATCGACTGGTCCAGATTTTGGACCTCCAGTGCTACGGCATTGAAGTGGTTGACATAAGCTCTAATGGTTTCTCCTTCCTACTGCTTGATGTTGATGAGGAAGTCTAAGCCTCATCTTGGTCGTTAGCTAGTGAAAAAGTGAGCCATAAATTGATGGCTCATTTGATTGAAGAAAAAGATAATACCCAGCTTGAGAGTCGAGTACCAATTCCTCGTTGTTCCCTTCAGGATTGATGGAAAAGCTCGGCATAGGATGGTAATTAGCATGCCATGGAGCAGCATCATGGTTCGAAAGGTCTTTAAGTGGTCAACCGAATCGGTAGTCCTATTGTAGCTCTCAAACTGAGGGAGCTTGAAGTTCAGTGGGATGGATTCCTGCATGATTCTCTGAGAGAAAGAAGGGTCAGTACAGATGTTATAGTGGTTACCTAGGGTAGCATGGTGGAGCTCCTCAATCCATCGATCCATTTCTTGTAGTTTTTGATTCAGGAGATCTTCACAGTTGTAGATCTCCAAAGTTTTCTGGTTGAATGGGGGCAAAGTCTTCCCAGGGGTTGAATCATGATTGGAGCAGGGGCTCTCTACCCTCTTCTTTCCTTTTTCGGAGGTCACCGATTGACTTGCCCAAGTCGGTCATCTCTAGACTAGGTCCTAGGGTTCCTGAAAAGCCTACTCCGACTGAATTGGTGCCAGGGGCTACTACTACTGCATGGCCTACACTGCTTTTATGAGGTCGTGAATCTGTTAGACTGGTAGGTTGAACTGCTTTGCATCCACCATTACAGTCAGTGGAGCTTGAGATGTAGGAGATGAAATAGGGGCGGACAGATCTGGATGAGATCTAGCCATGGAGGTGGTTGACCGTCGGGTTGAAGCCTTCTTGGGAGGCATCCTCATGAGATTAGCTGGGGAAGAAACACTTCGAGGGAGCAGAAGAGAGATCTCTATTGAGCACTCCTTTAAAAATAAGAAAACCTCAAGAAAAAGAGTAATCTTTTCTCTAGTGCCAATCCTATTGGTGCAAAATCTGGTTGCCACCAGAATCGAGGTTGGAGTCGGAGAAGGTGAGGTCGCCACCAGTGACCTACAAAATAAATCTAGTCTAGAGTCAGAAGTGGTGGCTCTGGCAAGACCCTCCGACAATCAAGTCAACTCTTTCGGCCAATAGAAATAGAGTGCTTAGAGAGATTTTAGCAGAGTTTTTAGAAAGAGATCAAGAGCTTTAAAAAGAAAGCATATCCTAAGGGTCTCTTATATAGACGAAGCCTGTAACAAACTGATAGTAATAGCCGCAACTACCTGGTAGTGGGCCATTCAGGGCCATGTAGAGTTTGTTATAGAGGATAGTGTCTGTTGTCATGACGTGCTAGCTGGATTTTAGATGGGATGGCTGTAGGCGATGGAGCATCTCTCACTGATGTTGTTCTAGAAGAGCTCAAAGGTTCTCGAGATTAGCTATGCGTGGGTCGTTATTCACCATATTGAGAGTCAATGCTGAGATCCTTCTAGGCAGCGGAAGGAGTTTGATGAAAGGAAAAGTCTAGGAGGAGTTTGCTAGGTGGAGAAGTCTGGTTGAAGGAGAAGTTCGGAAGAAGTTTGACTGATGGAGAAGTCTGATTGAAGAAGAAGTTCATAAGGAGTTTGACTAGTGGAGAAGTCCAGCTGAAGGAAAAGTCCGTAAGAAGTTCGATCGGTAGAGAAGTTTGGAAGTCTGAACAGAGCATGGAAGTTCGTCTGGAGGAAGTTCTACCAAAAGAGGGCTAACTATTTGGGGTGGAGGAGCTCGGCCATCACTGCTATTCAAGCTCATCTGGGCGAAGCCCAGAGGGATCATGCACATTCGATCAAGGCCCAATCTTGGTTGTCACTACCGGACAGGATCGTTCAGCGATCAGATATCTAGCTGAACTTTGGTAGGAGCGGCTTTACCCCCAACATCTAGAATACCCCATTCATGACTTAATATCATGATTGAGTATGAACCAAAAAATATGAGCTTATATGCATAAGATACCATGTTGATCTTAGATCTAAGGATCATTTGCACAAGTCCCACTTAGAGAACCATCTTTTGACATATAAGTAAGATTCTATAAGATGTTTTTTTTATTGAGTCAATTTAGTGAACTCATTTCTTGATGAGCACCAACATTTTTGTATCAGTGTTCCTACATAAATGGCTTGTGAGATCCACCACCCTCCCTATCGAGTATCCATAGAATGTGTCAGTCTATCCAAAACATTGATCCCCATCTCTATATTCCTATAATCAGGAATGTTTAAGATCAGGGTTTTAGGATTTTAGGTCTCACAAGCATGATTCATTTATATCCTCTAAAACCATTACTTTAATCTTTGGGGTTCATCATAATCTTTAAATATAAAAGTGCAACTAAAATGATGAATAAAATGACTCACTTTATTGATGTCAAAATAATTGTCATTGCTTGAGTTAGAAATTATATAGAAAAGTCTCATTACATCACATATGTGATTGGCTTGTAGGATATTTATTCTTTCAATTGGATCATAGAATTCGGCCACAGCTTCGACCCTCTACCATCTTGATATCCTTCAACGTCCTCATAGGACTCGACATCCCAGATCTAGAGCGATGTGCACATAGAGAAAATTGTGCAAAGGCTTTTGAGCTAGGGATCTCAAGGTCTCCTAGATGCCATTTATGATATGGTCATGGAGCTTCTCTGGGATCCACTACTACATGACCAGCTGGGCTCATTATTCCAGCCATCGCATCAAATAAATATATTATTAAATATTTTATTCATTTTAAGTTTTTATATTTAGAAGCTTCATATATTTAGGTTTGAGTCCAGAAAGGAGATCTTGGGGCTAAAAATTCAATCTAACCATCCAATCAATCGACCGGGGATGTCTGTAGCTCCGTATCATCAAATCAAATGATAGAAACAATCTGTTCAAGAATAGAAATAGTGTATTATTGCCTAGAGATAGCAACCCAAGAGGGGAGGTGAATTGGGTTTATAAAATTTTAGCCAAATTAAATTCTAAAGCAAATATGTGCTTCTAATTAAGAGAACTTGAGTGTTTGTGGTGAATAAGCTAAGTGTAGTAGTGAAATCAAAAGCAACTAGATAATACAAATTAGTAAAGCAAGAAAAGCAGAAACACAATACAAACACATAAGAACTTTATAGTGGTTCGGTGCAATCTTGTACCTACATCCACTCTCCATGCTCTTCTTGAAAATTCTACTATAATTCTAGATTATAGTGCATTTATTTTAACCTAAAATTATAAACAAATCCGATTGATTTTGTCGGGCTCACCAACCATAACCCTACACTAATAGTTTTCTCGGGTTTACTATCAATCCAGTAGGTTTTAACCAAGGAGCACCAACCATAATCTTTATAGCATCCAATTATCGGCTTGGACTAGCCTATATCCTAAGTTTCTTTCTCCAAAGAGACTTGTAAAGAAACAAAAATACAAATATAAAAATTCAACACAAAACTAAAAATAAAAAGGAACTCTTTTTGGTATGTAAAGAAGAAGCTGAATGAATGCTCTTTGATAGCTTCTCTTCTTTTCAAATGGTGCTGAGAGATTGATTGAAGTATTGTGGAAGATGATTCTTGGTGGCCCTCTAAATTTGAAGCTCAAATCTCTCTCTCTATTTTTTTTAATGGATATTCAATGTAACGCTCTCTTCTTGAATGATTTTTTTTCATAAATCCTTAATCTCTTAATCCAAAATATTTTTCTAACCTTTTTTTATACTTGATAGTCACTTTTGAGTGAGTTTAGGCCATTGAAAAGCTTGAACTAGCCAATGGAGTGGAGAATAACCCATTGGAGAAGTGCAAAAAGCTAGCGTTATGCTTTATCCCGTGCCTGGGGTCGATACTTTCTCTTCAGGTGTCAAAACCTTTTCCTTAAGTGTCGACACTTTTCTTCAAGTATCGGCACTTTTTCTTCAGGTGTCGACACCTCCTATGATCCGAAGAATTTCTGCTTTCTATCTTCTGCTCTATGCAATAGATGTCCACCCTAGGATTGTCCTTTAGCACAGGGGTTATCCTGGTGGTCGTCCTCTCTGCATACCAATCTATACCGGTGCATGCCAAAAGACTAGGGTTGACACTTTTGCTCTTGAGGTCGACACTTGAACTTCTTGAACTTTAAAATCTTGATCTTTTTGCTTCATTTTAGGGCAAGAGTCGATACCTTTAGCTTTGGGGTCAACACTTCCAAGTCTGAAACTCAAAATTAACTTCTTTGAAGCTCTTAACTTGGTGATTTTTGTGTAGATCTTTTCTTGATTTAATTCTTCATTTTGAACACTAGAAAAGATCTACATCCACTCATGATACACATGGTTAAATACTCAAGCACTCAAAATTTGGCAATCATTAAATTCAATCATGGGGTCAACAATCTCTTCCTTTTTGATGATGGAAAAACTTTGAGTATATGTATAAAAATAAAATTATTGTATTTCAAATGCTTTGCTAGCATAAATTATGAAGTGATAATATACACAATTATTAATGCACAATTCATAAAGTCTCCCATTTAATTTAAATTTAGATATTTTAGTTATTAACATGAAATGTATTATAAGCTCAAGCATAATATATACTCAACAAATCCTCTTCCCCTTTTTGACAACATCAAAAAGCTTATGAGAAGAATCAAAGATTTATCATCAAAATTAATATATTTTGAGTCAAAATAAATTATCTCCCCCTTGAAAACTTGCCTTTTGATTAAAAAAATATCTTTTAATTTTAGAAAATTGGCTTAGCAATGATTTGAAGCAAGCATAGCATTTAATTCAAAATTTATTCTCTCCTTTTCTTAAGAAATGTAGTCTTATGGGAAGAAATAAGAAATATCATCAAAATTAATCATAATTCAAACAAATATATCAAATTCAGAAAATTTTAAATCAAGTTCAAGAGGGTGTCAAATTTAAACTTCATGGACATTTAACATGAAAAGTAAGCATATAGGATATCATATTCATATTGATGTCACTCTCCCCTTTTCGAAAATATTTAAATCCTGATTTTATCAAAATATTTAAGAGATAGAGCTTTGGCAAGATGTGTTAGCACAAATGATACCAATAAGTTATATTCGAAGCCAAAAATCTATTTAATACTACCAAGTAGATTTTCAATTTAGGTTCAAAGATTTGATCTTTTTTTTTAATTAAACAAGTGTAACATGATATTCATTCTTTCTTTTTCTTAAAAGAAATCTAATAATTTAACTTGTAAAAGGTATGTATCATGAATGTATCAAATAAAAAAAAATCGATAAATGTTGTTCAATTTTGAAAGTCTCCCATGTGATAAAACTTAAAATTATTTTTACATCTTTAAATAAAATTTAAGTTTGAAAGAGTGTCAAATTCAACTTATTTGTAGCATAGAAAATATTTTGGCTTCAAATTAACTCCTATTAATTTTCAAGAAAGTTTAGTGATGTAATCAAGTAGATCAAGGAGAATAAGGATATATGAACCAGAGTTTCATGAGAATTTCGAGCAGGATGAAATGAATTTTCTTAACATAAATCAATTTGAATTTTTCAGATTAAAACATGGTTGTCACAAAAAAAAAAAAAAATTAAATTTAGAGTATGTTTCAAATTCAGTTTAAACTCTAATTAATTATTAAGAATAATTAATCATTCAAGTTATGCAGGTTAAGTTAGAAGATTTAAAAACACATGAAGGCTTAATGGTGTTATGTAGTGAATCTTCATTTTCCAACATAAGTCAGTTAGAAATTTCAATTAAATCAAAGTATATGAAGTATTTCTCCCCCTTTTTCTTTCAGATTAAGCATATTTAACATGAATTTAACATTAAAATTTAGATTCATAAAATTTAAATATATTTTCAATCAATTTATTATGCCTTCTTTAATGTTTTCTCCTTCTTTGTTTCATAAACATAGCCACTTTCATAACTAAGTAAAATTTTAAGAGCACTAAGCATTGATTGAGTAAGACAAATCATTTGTTAATTCACATATCGAACAATCAGTCAAATCATTCATTCAAAAAAAATAAATAAAATGAAATGATGGAAGAAGTAATGATAGGTTTCTTTTAAAATTAATAACATTATTCATTGAAGTCTTAAAATTTATTCTTTTTATGTTAAATAATTTTATTTTCTAATTGTTCTTCCTCTTTAATGAGCTTTTTCTTAAAAAAAAATAATATAAAATTTTAGATTATCAAAATTAAATATTTATGTTCATTTAAATAATAATTCTTTAGAATTTGCTCTCCCTTACTTTTGTAGTAAAACTAGATTCAAACATATGAAAAGATAAGAAGACGTCAAACATATTAATATTGATCAAGGCAATTTAACATCACATTTTTCAAAAAAGAAATTTTTTTTTTATTTACTCCAAAAGATGTTTACATGAACTGATTACAGGGTTAGCAGAAAGGTCAAAATGCTAACTCCTAAGTTTTGACAAAAAATGGATTGCTAGGAGGCACTAAGGCTACATAAGTAAGGTCCTAGCATCCTAAGTGAAGGAATCGGGCACTAAGAATTGAGATTAGATGAAAAAGAAGAAGATGGTCCAACATCTGCAGAAGGCTGGCCTAAAACATTTATCCTCACAGTAGAGATCTCTTGAACCAGTCGAGCAGCCTCCTCTTTGAGCAATGAAATGGTCTCTGAGATGAGTCGCTGAATTTTCGAGCTGACAACTACGATGATCCTCGAAGAGATCCTCTCAACCAATAAGTCCTCATCTAGTCTAGAGTGTAGTCTATCTGAACTCTCTAGATGGTCCATTGGTGCAGCTGCTGCTGTAGGCTTTACTAGCTCCTCTATCTAAATATCTGGTATAGGTGCTATAGGTGGAGCCTCAACTGGATCCTCTACTTAAATCTGAGCTCCTCAATGGATCCAACAAACATCCTATCTCTCAAATTCTATATGATGTAGGGAGTGTTCGTTGTAAGTGTCTATGTGCATTAGAGCTCTAGTGGTCTCTCCATCAAGATCTACCCCTTGCTCTTGAAAAACTAGTGTCAAAGCCATCCCATAAGATAGAGAAGTCCTAGATTTTCCTACTGCATCCTCCATAAATTTTATCATAAATGCTGGAAGGTTCAAGGGGATCTCTTGAATAACATGATACATGTAAGATATGTCTCTAGCAATCACAAAGTCAAATATACCAATTTTTGGAAAGAAAATTCTGCTGGTAATATGATGTAGGAGGCGCATTTTAGTAGACAACCGATTAGCACTTACCTCCTCTAAATCACTAATGTCCTCTCTTCCCAAAAGATATTTAAGTCCTTCTGATCTTTTATCAAGTTTATCAATTTGGCTCCCTTCAGTTCTCATCCTCAGAATTCTCTCTAACTTTTCACTATCAAACACAAATAGAATTCCTTTAACCTCGGATTCAAGACTCCACTTCCACCTTTCAAGTTCAAGTAAAATTCTCTAACTAGGTTGGGGTAGGTGAGTATATTTAAGGAACATAAGAACTCCCAGCCTAGATTTCTGATCTTTTTTTCAAAATTAAATCTATTTTTCTTAAGAAATCTAAAATCTACCTTTCTATTAGTAGAAACCATCGGAGAGACTACAGTTGAATGGGAGGGAGTGGCTCTTGAAGATGAGAGGGCTGTTGGAGGAGGAGACAACATTGCAGACAGTGGAGATGGAGCTGTCGTCAAGGAAGGAGGTGATCTTTGCTCGGCACGGTGCTTAGAGCATTGTTCATGGACTGGAAATGGAGAAGGGGATAGCCTAGGACTCGGAGAACCCGTACGGGGTCTCCTTTCCCATCGTGCAATCCTCTTCACCCGCGGTATCATCCTTCAAAATACGGGAAGGAGAGAATGGAAAGGGATTTTTGAAGGTTTGGATTGGATAGAGAGGGAGTTTCGAGAGGTTCTATTCGAAGAAGCAAACAAAAAAAAAAATAGGGCAGGGATGATTCGGGTTTTAAAAGCCTCAATCCCGAAAAAGGGGTCGACACCTTGGAAGGGGTCAACACTTTTTAGTGTAAATTGTCGACACCTTCCTAGAATAGTTCTAGATAAAAGTTCAAGTGTTGATACCTTGATTAAGAATCAGTCCAAAGAGGATCCAAAATAGGAGAGTTTAATCAAATTTAGATCAAAAAGATATTCAATTGATTTGGAGGTTAAGGATGACATTCAAACTAAATTTGAGATTCAATGATTTGATCAAATGAGATATGATAATCAATCAAATTAGGAGTATTAAGAAGGAAAAATCTAGATTTAGGCTCTATATGTTTGGTTTCAACTACGAAAGTTCTGAGTTCCTAGGAAACTAATAGGTAATGCATTATCTAGCATAGGAATTTTATGAAAAGATGCTTTATCTTTAAACATTTATTTCAAGCAAATTTTTAAGTAAATTTGATAGTTTAGCATTTTATGAGGGGAATGTCAAGCTTAATTTCTCTTGTGAATTTAACAATAAAACCAATTAAACTTCTCTAGATTCAAATTCATCAAATATAGAATTGATAAAGGGAGTCTTAAAATATCAAGCTAAATTTCAAAAGTTTAATCATTTCAATCATAAATATATAGAGGAGAGCATATTGGTCTTTAAAATTAAAACATCATGATATAAATTCATTGCATCCATCAAAATTAATCAATTGTACATAAGAAATACTTTAAGCAAGGAATTTCATATACATGTATATTAATCAATGACTTGAATCAATAAAAGAAATTCAATAACCATCGATGGTATGATGAGTGAAAAGTTTAGATTATACCAACAATCATCATCTATCATTTATCTCTTCCAAGGCATCCAAGCAAAAAAATTTTTCTCTTTAAGCTCAGTGGATCCTTGGCATACCTGTAAAATTACTTCATAGCTTTTGGTACCCAAGCCATCTTAGATCCATAAAAATTAGTGTTTAAGATTTCTTTTGGAATCCAAACTTGTTTGATCAATATTTGGCCAATTCTTTTAAAGTTACATTCCAAAATTTTGTAGCCAGTTTGATTACATTTAAAGCATTTGATAGAATGATTTTTACTTGTGTGACCTTTGTGTAAATGTTTCTAGTATTTTGCTATTTTTTGAAATATTAAAATCAATTTCTGTTTTATTGAAAATAGCTCCATTAGCTTTTGCCAAGAATTGAAGGTTTTGATAGGTAATTGTAAACTTTTCAACTATAGGTTTCAAAAACTCAACTTCTCTTTTTAATTTCTTGTTTTCTTCCAAGAACTCTTTCTTTTCAATTGAAAGGTGTTTATTTTTCTTTTTAAGCTCAACAATTTCTTTATCTAAAGAATTTTCATATTTAATCAAATTTTTTTTTCTTTAGCTAAAGAATTCTTTTATTTCATTAAATTAGAATTATTCTTTCAGCTTCCTACTTTTATGCCTTAATTTTTTAAATTCATGCATTAGTTCATTGAAGGCATCAAGTTGTTCATCAAAAGTAAAATTAGATGAGCTTTTAGAATTTACCTCATCCTTTATGGTCATGAGGCAAAGATTCTCATTTTTCTTTTCCTCATCTGCGCTTGATGAGTCACCACTTTTCCAAAGTCCTAGTAAAGCACTCTTCTTCATCTTTTTGGGGCGTATTTAGTTGTTGGTGATAATTTTCTTCTCTTCTTTTTCTTTCTTCTTGATGTTTTTCTTCATGAGGAACTTCTTGAACTTTTTTGAAAGAAGCACCATGTCCTCATGATCTTCTTCTTCATCTTCCTCTGACTCATTGCTTTCTTGATAATTTGAAGTAGACTTGGAAGCAATGGTTCTTATTTTTCTTAGCTCCTTTTCTTCTTCCTTTTGAGCCATATGCATCTCATGGGTCATAAGAGAACCCATGAGTTCTTCTAGGGATAGCTTGATGAGATTCTTCGCTTCTTGTATTGTCGTCACCTTAGCTTCCCATTTTTTAGGTAAAGATCAAGCACTTTGCAAGCAAAATCATAGTTAGAATAAGTTTTATCCAGACCATTTAAAGTATTTATAATTTTAGTAAATTTAGCAAACATATCAAAAATAATCTCTTATTTTTCTATTTTGAACATTTCATATTTATGAAAAAGCAAGTTAATTTTAGATTTTTTAACTTGGCTTATTCCTTCATGAGTTATTTTTAATATATCCCAATTTTTTTTAGCCAATGTGCAAGATAATACTCTATTAAACTAATGCACATCTAAGAAATAATAGAGTACATTGATGGCTTTTGCATTTAATTGAGCTATCTTTTTATCAAATTGATCCCATTTCTTTTTCGATTTGGGAAGAGTCATACCATTTATAATTTTTGTGGGTATGTGTGGTCCTCTAATTATGATTCTCCATAAATCATAATCCAGAGCTTGTATGAAAATTTTCATTTTAATTTTTTAAAAGGTGTAGTTTGTGCCATTAAACAATAGTGGTCTAGAAGTGGGTTGGCCATCAATAAAGAAAACACCACTTGGAGTTGCCATTTGATCTTTTGCCCTTGATGATTAGGTCAATAATTAATAACAAAGCACCAACTCTGATACCACTTGTTGCTCAGAGATAGCAATCCAAGAGGGGGAGGTAAATTGGATTTATAAAATTTTAGCCAAATTAGATTCTAAAGCAAATATGTGCTTCAAATTAAGAGAACTTGAGTGTTTGTGGTGAATAAGCTAAGTTAGCAGGAAAATCAAAAGCAACAAGATAATACAAATTAGTAAAGCAAGAAAAGCAAAAATACAATACAAACATACAAGAATTTTATAGTGCTTCGATGCAACCTCAAACCAACATCCACTCTCCAAGTTCTTCTTGAAAATTCTACTATAATCCTAGATTACAGTGTATTTATTTTAACTTGGGATTACAAACAAATTCAGTTGATTTTATCAAGCTCACCAACCACTATCCCAAATCAATAATTTTCTTGGATTCACTATCAACCCGATTGGTTTTAACCTAGGAGCACCAACCATAACCTTTACACCATTCAATTATCGATTTGGACTAGCCTATACTCCAAATTTTTTTTTCTAAAGAAACTTGTAAAAAAATAAAAAAATATATATAAAAATTCAGCACAAAACTAAAAATAAAAAGAAGCTCTTTTTGGTGTGAGAAGAAGAGGCTGAATGAATACTTTTTGGTAGCTTTTCTTCTCTTCAAATGGTGCTAAGAGATTGCTTGAAGTGTTATGGAAGATGACTCTTGGTGGCCCTCTAAATTTAAAGCTCAAATCTCTCACTTTTCTTCTTTTAATGGATATTCAATGTAACATCCTCTTCTAGAATGATTTTCTTTCTTAAATTCTTAATCTCTTAATCCAAAATATTTTTTTTAACTCTTTTTATACTCAGTAGTGGCTTTTGAGTGAGTTTAGGCCATTGGAAAGCTTGAACTAGCCATTGGAGTGAAGAGTGGCCCGTTGGAGAAGTATAGAAAACTAGTAGTTATGCTCTGTCCCGTGCTTGGGGTCAACACTTTTTTTTAAGTGTCGACATTTTTTCTTCAGGTGTCAACATCTCCTAGGATTCGAAGGATTTTTGCTCTCTATCTTTTATTTTGTACAATAGAGGTCAACCTTGGGGTCGTCCTCTAGCAAAGGAGTCATCTTAGAGGTCATCCTCTCTACGTGCCAGTCTATGCTAGTGCATGCCAAAAGACTGGGGTTGACACTTTTGCTCCTTGGGTTGACATCTAAACTTTCTGAACTTTAAAATCATGATCTTTTTGCTTCATTTCAGGGTAGGGGTCGATACCTTTAGCTTTGGGGTCGACACTTTCAAGTCTAAAACTCAAAATAAACTTCTTTGAAGCCCTGAACATGATGATTTTTGTGTAGGTCATTTCTTAGATTAATTCTTTATTTTGAACATTCAGAAAGAGCTACATCCACTTATTATATGGTTAAATACTCAAATACTTAAAATTTGACAATCATCAAAATCAATCATGCAGTCAATATGTATTGAAAGATACGCCTCCATATCAAAAGATATACATTCATATCGAAACTTGCTAATAGTATTTTATTTTTTTGTTATAGGATGCTGGGATATCTTGTTAGATATATGTGCCCTAGAAGCCAGAATTGGCTGACACTTGTAATACACTTCTAGGGGCAAAATTGTAATTTTGACTATAATTAATGAAATGGGTTATTTTCTATCACACATGTGTATTTAGTGTCTGTGATACATCCTTTGAGTTAATGGTAATGATAATTCATATTTTCAAGAGTTGAAAATTTAAGACATGAATAATCATTATTAACTCATAAACAGCTCCCGACCATAGGATCATCACGAGGATGGTGATTGATCCGGAAGGTTGGTGTACGATCGCTTCTCTTTAGTAGATGAGTCTTGAGTCTACGGTGTGGAGACACCGGAGCGAGAGTACAGGTACTCGTTAGAGAACGAGGGCACTGAGCGTGACCACCTCGAGTAGTCATTAGGGAGTCTACCTTCTCGTCAATGACTGACTCGATGCTGCAGTAGTGTGTCTGGTTCTTTGACCTGAGATGCATCGGCAGTTCACCTTGAGGGTGTTATAGTTTGACTACACCATTACTCGGTCTCCTAGCCATATGGAACCCTGAGGTGTATGTTGGCTATGACATGTTCATTGTAGGAACTGGATTGCATCAAGATGGGAATCTATCTACCTCGGTGGTAGAGGAGCAGCCCTATGATGATCATGAGAATCAAGTCCAGAAGCCCATGGCCATGGCAGAGTGAAATAATAGAAAGAGTTTCTATTTAGATTTTCACATTGGACTCGAATCGAATGATTACATCATATGACAGAGACTAGGGTTTGACGAGTTCACCTTAACCCTAATCTGATCGGGGCTCAAGATAGAAGAACTGAATCACACAGGTAGCTGCACCAAGAGGTTCGCATTCAGCTCTGATGGGTTGCCACCATATACTGCTAGGTGTCACTGGTGGATTTTGGGAGCAATTAGAATGATTTAGATGATCGATCATTCTAGCTGTTCGAATCAGAAGAGTTCTGATCCATCGAAAGGAGTTTCGATGATGTCGATGATAGAGATCATGACATATCCCATTACCATACAGAACTGAACCTAACTGGGTCACACAAACAAGGGTTTGAATCTGGTGATCATCAATTGAACTGATCTAGTTCAATTGATCTGAATGAGATTCAATTAGGTTCAAGGAAATCGTGCTAGCACTCGATTGAACCTAACGTTCTTCTTTTACTATCATAAATAAGTTGTCCTGACTGAGCCAAAGGAGTTTGTGCTCAATCAGAGGCCTTCATATGGTCTGACTGGAGGTTGTCCAAGTCAGAATAAGGTTGTCTTATTTTGTAAGACATTACCTGCCATTTTTGGTCACCTGCCATTTCTTGTTCTTTGACTTTGGTCAAAAGTCTACCTTTGACTGGTCAAACGTTGACCATTGACACTTTGACTTTTGACCACATGTCATGCACCTATTGGAGAGCTGGTGGGGGCCTGTCCCCCTGCCAGAACCTGGCAAGGAGAAGGGCGCACGCCAAGGGTGGCGTGAGCCCAAGTAGGAGGCGCCTAGGAGTCCTTGTTGGACAAGGACTCCACCTCCCTTTTTGGATTCCAATTAGAGTTCTACTAAGAATCCAGTTTGACTGGTCTTAGGCGCCCTCTAAGGAGGAATCCAGGGGTCTCTATTCCAACCAATCAGATTTAGATCTGATTTCACAAAGGGTTGTGATTGGTTGAGGAGGAAGAGGAGTTGGATCACAAGCTTAGTCTATAAATAAGACCCTGCGCCCAACCCTAATTCAAAGTCAAAGTCTTATTGAAAGAGATTTCCCACATGCCCCAAGGCTGCCTCTCCCCTCCTTCTCCATGCCATAACTCTCTTCTCCCCTTGCTCTCCACGTCCAAAAGTGTTTTGGACTTAGGTTGGTGCGATTCAGATCAAGGAAAGGCGATCAAAAGCAAGAAGGCTGCGCTGCTGCAAAAGGACGACTGCAGATCTTCAAAAGAGTTTTGAAGATCCTCCAGATCAGATCCAGATCTGATTTTTGGAGGTGTGATAGAGAAGAAGAGGATCTCCAGATCCAACCCGAGTGGATACCGGTAGAGGCCAGGCGCTTGCGTGGCTAAGATCCAGAACCTTCCGCTGCAATCAGGATCATCAACAGGGTAATAGGATTACCCAAATCAGGTAAATTAAATTTGATTTAATTTATCTTATTTTATTTTATTTATTAAAATAATAAGAATCAGATCTGAAACATATCAAGATCTGATTAAGATCAAGAGAAAAATTTTTGAAATATATCTCTTGATCTGATCAGATCTGGAACGAACCTGGACCGGGAAATCAGGATTTCCCTTCAACTGGTATCAGAGCCATGGTTCTAAAATTGTTTAGATCTGATTTTAAATTTTATTTTAATTAAAAATAAAGTGATTTCAGATGTCACATGAGATGTGATCAGATCTGAAATCAGAAAAAATTAAAATTAAATGATTTGGATCTAAGATTATGAAGATATGCATGACTAGTTCTAGAATAGAATAGTTCTATAGAATAGTTTTTGCATGTCTTTGATTTAATCTGATTAAATCATATTTTAGATCTTCTTTATTTACTATTTTCTTGATATTATAAGTGTTATAATAACATCTGAAAAACAGCAAATAAAAATTATTTAATTTTAAATATCATATGAGATATGATTGATGCATGTCTAGACTAGTTGTAGAATAGTTCTACATAATTGTCTAGATTAGAATTTATTTTGATTAGATCAATTTAAATCTAATTTTTTAGATTATTATGAGATAATTTAGATCTGAAAAACATGCATGATTCGATACATGAGATGTATGCAAAATATGCCATGATTAGATCTAAATTTGTATATGAGATATATGATATAGATCTATAAACTGTTTTGTAGTATTGACATGTTCCTGATTAAGGCGTTCCTCTTGGCCGTCCGGTCATAAGAACGAAGAAGGGTTTAAAGGCCCTCTCTTCCCATTCGATGGGGTGTTCTTATGATGTGTAGGGGTGCTGCGTGTTCGTCCTTAATCAGAAACCCAAAACTTACTTTCTGCAAAACCCTAGATCCTGAAACCCTAGGATTTATTGTGCATATTTTGTTTATGAACCCTAACTTAATTAAGAATTAAGTTTATGGAATATTAATTAGGTCTAAAATTGAGAATTTCAGATCTAAGACATATTCATAATACTGGGTTCGGGCTTGGGTAGCTCAATTAGGTCTAAGCGGTTGATCAAACCGAATCAAGAGTTGGTTAGATGGGATCAACAATGCTTAAATTGACCAGCCTAATAGGATTAAGTCTGGGTCAAGATCGAGTCACGATCAAGCAAGACCTAATTAGGCTCAGAGGTTAGAGTCTGGATTGTAGGCTAACCCAATTGGTTCTGACTCAACAATTTGGTGTCTAAGGTAAGTTTGGCACAGACGACCGACTGGTTTTTAATTGGAAGCTACTCGACCTGAATGCGTTCTTGTACGAGTTAATGGCATATTCCTTCCACCGGTCTCACTTACCTGGCCATATCTGTTGACACAGTTCTGATCTGAGGTGGTCAATAATCCGAGCTAACCCATGCCACTAGGTTAGTCATAATTGTTATGACTAAGCCAAGTCTAGTTTAATGAGACCTGAATCAATTCTCCCTAAGAAAAGATTAAGTCTGAGGTCTTCCACCATTGTAGATGTGCGGGCCCTTCCCGGGGTTGATTGTTCTCGGCTGGATACAGTGGCTCAGTTGCACCGGGAAGATGCAACCATGTCTATTAGGCATTGGATGCTATGGGCTGGAGGATGAGTTGGGCTCAATATTTCGGATACGGTGAGAGACTCAATTAGGAACCCAGTCTATGCAAATGGTGGGTCTGACTTAACTAAGGAGTGGATCAATATTCCGGATACGGTGAGATTCATGAATTAGAGACCAAGTTTGGGTGCACCATGATTAGAGAATCATTGAACAAGAGTTGTTCACTCATTGGCTAACCCATCACCAATAACTGTTAGGTGAGGTGATGAGTCAGTTGGTGAGACCGCACCACCCACTAGAAATCATTAATCGTGGAGATTTTCGCATCTCTACAGAGGGAGTGTAGGGATCCGAGAAAATAGTGGGAGCTAATTTGTTTAAAAATAAAATCCCTAAACAAATTGGTCAAGTCAAAATTACAGTATCTAACTAGAATCTTTGACTCTCTACAGGAAAATGTCTGCGTCCAACCCATTGGCACGTATCCTAGGACACACATAGACTGACTGGACCCAATTATAAAGATTGGCTCAGGAACTACAAAATTGTTTTGGGTTCAGAGAAGTTAACACCATGTTTTGGACCAGGACCCTCCCACCTTACCAGCTCCGTCCATCCACTTGAACAGAGAGCGTCTCTGGAAAAATGGATTGACGAAGATAATAAGGCCAGATACTTACATGTTGGGCTCGATGTCTGATGAGCTCCAGCGCCAACATGAAGATATCGGGACTGCTCGCCAAATGTTGGCTCACCTGCAGGAGATGTTTGGTGAACAGAGTCGCGCAGCCAAATATCAAGTCACGAAATGACTTTTTAAGGCTAAGATGCGTGATGGGCAGTCAGTCCAAGATCACTGTCTGACAATGATCAAGGACATGGAAGAGCTTGAGAAGCTCGGTGTGAAGTTGGACTTGGACTTGCAGAATGATATTATTCTGCAATCCTTGACTGATGCATATGGGCAATTCATCATGAATTACCACATGCATAAACTTCAAAATTCCTTGGCCGAATTAATGAATATGCTGGTTACCGCTGAGCTTTCTATGAAAGGTTCTAAAGGCTCAGTTCTTGCTATGGAACGGACTTCTTCCAAAAGAAAGTCTTATGGAAAGAAAAAGAAGTCTGTGAAAAAGCAAAAGGTGGAAGGATCAAAGAAGAAGAAGGCAGAACCGAAGAAGAAAGGTCCGATGGCAAAGGAAAGTGTTTCCATTGCAACAGCGACGGCCATTGGAAGCGGAACTGCCCTACTTACCTGGCCACCCTGAAGAACAAGAAGGAAGGTCCTTCTGGAGGTATGCTCGTTATTGAGTCTAACCTTACGGTTTCTTCTGCATCCAGTTGGGTGCTTGACTCTGGTTCTAGTGCTCATCTGTGCACTTCTATGCAGGGTCTTGAGGATAGCAGGAGGCTGAGGGATGGAGACATGATCCTACGCATCGGTAATGGAGCAAGAGTTGCTGCAGTAGCCGTGGGAACATACCCTCTTCGATTACCATCTGGTTTAGACTTAGTTTTGAAAAGACTGTTATTATGTGCCTGCAGCTAGCAGGAATTTGATTTCTGTTTCATGCTTAGCACAAGAAGGTTATGTGATCACCTTCTTTAAGGACCATTGTAACATTCTTTATGAAAGAAATAAAATTGCAAATGGTTTCCTTATTAATGGTCTTTATCAGCTACATATTGATGTACCTGTTCTAACTATCGAGCAAAACGTGAATGCCAAACGACCTAGGGATAGTCCAAACGACAGATATCTATGGCACCTGAGATTAGGTCATATAGCAGAAGATAGGATCAACAAATTGGAGAAAAATGGGCTATTGAGTCCATTGACTTTTGAGTCATATCCAACTTGTGAATCTTGTCTTCAAGGCAAAATGACTAAACTCCCTTTTGTTGGACATGGGGAGAGGGCCACAGATCTCCTTGCCCTAGTACATACTGATGTGTGCGGCCCATTTGATGTGCCGGCTAGAGGCAATTTTGTCTACTTCATTACCTTTACCGATGATCTGTCTAGGTATGGGTATGTGTATCTTATGAGACACAAGTCTGAAGCTTTTGAAAAGTTCAAAGAATTCAGACATGAAGTAGAAAAACAAACTGGAAAACCCATTAAGGTTCTTCGATCAGATCGAGGAGGTGAATACCTTAGCCGGGAATTCCTAGACTATCTTAAGGAAAATGGCATAGTCTCTCAATGGACTCCACCAGGAACACCTCAACTCAACGGGGTTTCAGAACGGAGAAATCGGACTCTATTGGATATGGTTCGATCCATGATGAGCTTCACAGACCTCCCTGATTTTCTTTGGGGACATTCATTGTTAACTTCAATCTATCTACTGAATAGGGTTCCCTCTAAAACCGTTCCTACCACACCGTATGAGATATGGCACGGTAAGAAACCAAGTCTGAGTCATCTCAGAATTTGGGGTTGTCCGGCTCATGTCAAAAGACAACAAGCGGACAAGTTAGAGTTTAGGTCCTTTAGAGCTCGATTCATAGGATATCCTAAAGAGTCATTAGGATACTATTTCTACATTCCAGAAGACCACAATGTGATTGTGAGTCGACATGCCATCTTTCTTGAAAAATAGTTTATTCAAGATAGCGGCATTGGAAAGCAGATTAAGCTTGATGAGAAAGTCTCACAAGTAGAACGAGCTAAGGACCAAGTGGAACCAAATCAGGTTGAGCCAATAAGAACACTACCTCCTCCACCTCGTAGATCGGAAAGAGTTTCCCGTCCCCCTGAAAGATACTTAGGTATTATTTCAGAGGATGTAGAGGAAATGTTCCTCATAGGTAATGGTGCTCATGGTGATGATCCCAAAACCTACAACGAGGCGATATCAGATATCGACTCCGAGAAATGGCTAGAGGCAATGCAAGTCAGAAATTGACTCGATGCACTCAAACCAAGTCTGGACCTTGGTAGATCCACCAGAAGGTATAGTACCTATTGGGTGTAAATGGATCTTCAAGAGAAAGATTGGTGCAGATGGGAATGTGGAGACATTCAAGGCTAGACTAGGTGGCAAAAGGTTATAGTCAACGCGAAGGCATTGACTATCAGGATACCTTTTCCCCAGTAGGCTATGCTAAAATCCATCCGCACATTGCTTGCCGTTGCAGCCTATTTCGATTATGAAATATGGCAAATGGACGTGAAAACGGCATTCCTAAATGGATATCTTGAGGAAGATATCTATATGGAACAGCCGCTAGGTTTCACATCCAGTGATACTGATCACAAGGTTTGCAAGCTGCAAAGGTCCATATATGGACTTAAGCAAGCATCTCGGAGCTGGAACACTCGTTTCAATGATGTGATCAAAAAGTTTGGTTTCATCAAAAATGAAGAGGAACCATGTGTTTTCAAAAGGGTCAGTGGGAGCGCTGTTGTCTTCCTCGTATTGTACGTGGATGACATCCTCCTTATTGGGAATGATATTCCCATGTTGACATCAGTCAAGATGTGGTTGTCCAAGGAATTCTCCATGAAAGACCTAGGTGAAGCATCCTTTATTCTAGGAATTAAGGTCTATAGGGATAGACCGAATAGGATGCTAGGACTTTCACAGAAGATGTACATAGAGGAAGTACTAAAGAGGTTTAGTATGGAAAACTCTAAGAGGGGATTAATACCCTTCAGACATGGTATTCATCTTTCCAAGAAGATGTGCCCCAGCACACCTGAGGAAATAGAACGCATGAGCAAGATCCCTTATGCTTCTGCAATAGGGAGCCTCATGTATGCCATGCTATGTACACGACCTGATATAGCCCATGCTGTGAGTGTCACAAGCAGATATCAGTCAAATCCAGGTGAAGAACACTGGACTTCTGTGAAATGTATCCTTAAGTACTTGAGAAGAACTAAGGATATGATGTTGGTCTTTGGTAATGGAGAACTCCAAGTCCAGGGATACACAGACTCGGACTTTCATGTCCGATATAGATGATCGAAAGTCGACATCTGGCAGTCTGTTTGTGTGCAATGGTGGAGCTGTCAGCTGGAAGAGTTCCAAGCAAACGGTGATACCATCAGAATCATCCTGCGATTACCTTGAGAAAAGGTTACGTTGAGGTCAAGAGAGTCAACTCCACAGATAATGTGGCAGACCCACTTACAAAGCCGTTGGGCCAGCAGAAGATCGAAGCCCACCTTGAGAAGATGGGACTTAGACTTGTAGCCAATTGGCTTTAGGACAAGTGGGAGATTGTTAGATATATGTGCCCTAGAAGCCAGAATTGGCTGACACTTGTAATACACTTCTAGGGGCAAAATTATAATTTTGACTATAATCAATAAAATGGGTTATTTTCTATCACATATGTGTATTTAGTGTCTGTGATACATCCTTTGAGTTAATGGTAATGATAATTCATATTTTCAAGAGTTGAAAATTTAAGACATGAATAATCATTATTAACTCATAAACATGCTCCCGACCATAGGATCATCACGAGGATGGTGATTGATCCGGAAGGTTGGTGTACAATCGCTTCTCTTTAGTAGATGAGTCTTGAGTCTACGGTGTGGAGACACCGGAGCGAGAGTACAGGTACTCGTTAGAGAACGAGGGCACTGAGCGTGACCACCTCGAGTAGTCATTAGGGAAGTCTACCTTCTCGTCAATGACTGACTCGATGCTGCAGTAGTGTGTCTGGTTCTTTGACCTGAGATGCATCGGCAGTTCACCTTGAGGGTGTTATAGTTTGACTACACCATTACTCGGTCTCCTAGCCATATGGAACCCTGAGGTGTATGTTGGCTATAGCATGTTCATTGTAGGAACTGGATTGCATCAAGATGGAATCTATCTACCTCGGTGGTAGAGGAGCAGCCCTATGATGATCATGAGAATCAAGTCCAGAAGCCCATGGCCATGGCAGAGTGAAATAATAGAAAGAGTTTCTATTTAGATTTTCACATTGGACTCGAATCGAATGATTACATCATATGACAGAGACTAGGGTTTGACGAGTTCACCTTAACCCTAATCTGATCGGGGCTCAAGATAGAAGAACTTAATCACACAGGTAGCTGCACCAAGAGGTTCGCATTCAGCTCTGATGGGTTGCCACCATATACTGCTAGGTGTCACTGGTGGATTTTGGGAGCAATTAGAATGATTTAGATGATCGATCATTCTAGCTGTTCGAATAGAAGAGTTCTGATCCATCGAAAGGAGTTTCGATGATGTCGATGATAGAGATCATGACATATCCCATTACCATACAGAACTGAACCTAACTGGGTCACACAAACAAGGGTTTGAATCTGGTGATCATCAATTGAACTGATCTAGTTCAATTGATCTGAATGAGATTCAATTAGGTTCAAGGAAATCGTGCTAGCACTCGATTGAACCTAACGTTCTTCTTTTACTATCATAAATAAGTTGTCCTGACTGAGCCAAAGGAGTTTGTGCTCAATCAGAGGCCTTCATATGGTCTGACTGGAGGTTGTCCAAGTCAGAATAGGTTGTCTTATTTTGTAAGACATTACCTGCCATTTTTGGTCACCTGCCATTTCTTGTTCTTTGACTTTGGTCAAAAGTCTACCTTTGACTGGTCAAACGTTGACCATTGACCTTTGACTTTTGACCACATGTCATGCACCTATTGGAGAGCTGGTGGGGGCCTGTCCCCCTGCCAGAACCTGGCAAGGAGAAGGGCGCACGCCAAGGGTGGCGTGAGCCCAAGTAGGAGGCGCCTAGGAGTCCTTGTTGGACAAGGACTCCACCTCCCTTTTGGATTCCAATTAGAGTTCTACTAAGAATCCAGTTTGACTGGTCTTAGGCGCCCTCTAAGGAGGAATCCAGGGGTCTCTATTCCAACCAATCAGATTTAGATCTGATTTCACAAAGGGTTGTGATTGGTTGAGAGGAAGAAGAGGAGTTGGATCACAAGAGTCTATAAATAAGACCCTGCGCCCAACCCTAATTCCAAGTAAAATTAAAAGAGATTTCCCACGCCCCAAGGCTGCCTCTCCCCTCCTTCTCCATGCCATAGTCTCTTCTCCCCTTGCTCTCCACGTCCAAAAGTGTTTTGGACTTAGGTTGGTGCGATTCAGATCAAGGAAAGGCGATCAAAAGCAAGAAGGCTGCGCTGCTGCAAAAGGACGACTGCAGATCTTCAAAAGAGTTTTGAAGATCCTCCAGATCAGATCCAGATCTGATTTTTGGAGGTGTGATAGAGAAGAAGAGGATCTCCAGATCCAACCCGAGTGGATACCGGTAGAGGCCAGGCGCTTGCGTGGCTAAGATCCAGAACCTTCCGCTGCAATCAGGATCATCTACAGGGTAATAGGATTACCCAAATCAGGTAAATTAAATTTGTTTTAATTTATCTTATTTTATTTTATTTGTTAAAATAATAAGAATCAGATCTGAAACATATCAAGATCTGATTAAGGTCAAGAGAAAATTTTTGAAATATATCTCTTGATCTAATCAGATCTGGACGAACCTGGACCGAGAAATCAGGATTTCCCTTCATATCTGACTCTCATCCACTAGCTACTAGAGAGGAGCAGGAGGAGGCAGACGACGATGAGGAATAGACCTAATTTTTTTAAATATATTATATTTTTTTTGATGTATTATATTTTTTATACTACTTATAATAAAAAATTATATAATTTATATTTTTAATAAAATATAATTAGTTTTTAATTTTTAATAATTAGATTATCATTAGATTTTAATTATAATAGCTATTATGAATCATAATTCAATATGATTAATTAAAATATATTTTTAAAAATATTATTTTAATTTTTTAAAAAAATAAATTAACTATTAGCATCGGTATTAGTGACGGTAAGCGCCATCTCTAATAACTATTGGTGATGACTTTAAAGACAAAGTTACCATTGCTAATAATTCTTAAAATAAATTTTTTTATTTAAAAATTATAAAAATTAAAGATGCTATTAAAGATGGATTTCATCATTAGAAATAAAAATCCATTGCTAATATTTTTATTACATAATTAAATTTTTTTATATTTTTATTAGCGATGGCAAACTTATCATCGCTAATGCTGTCGATAAAAAATTTATTATTAATATTTTTTTATTTTTTATAAATATAATATAATTTTAAAATTTAAAATTTATCAATATCATTCATTTTTTAAATAATTATTATTAGAGTATCATCATAAAAGACCGTCTTGATCTGATAGCCTTAGCTATGTTGATCAATAAAATTTAATTTTGATGGCTATAAATGGTTGCTTGATAATCTGATAGATAGAGATCATCGATAGATTTGAAAACTTACAACAATAATCTTGATGATATTTATAGTATACTATCAAAATTTTACTTCAATCGAACATCACCATCATGATCAATTTAGCATGGGATGATTTTGACTGTTAAATAAAAAATGAGTAATCAAAAAATCAAATAGCATCTGATTAAAGAGATTTTATAAATAAATAATCTTTGCTACTATTTTAATTATTTATATGGTGATGATCATAAAATTCAAACCGTACATATATGAACCATCTACGTTAAGTAGATCTTTCAAAAGTATAAGTATATTATTTAAGGACTTTAAGAATGAGTATCAAGAGATACATTATTTTGGATCATTTATATGCACATGGTTTGGATTTTGTAATTTCCATTGTACAAATGATTAAAATAGTAGAAAAAATTATTTATCTAAAAAATTATCTTGATCGAACATCATTTGGCGTTTGGCCTTTTGATCACTCATTTTTTTATTTAATAGTTAAAATAATTTCATATTAAATTAACCAAGATAATGATGTCCGATTGAAGTAAAATTTTAATAGTATTCTACAAATATTATCATGATCATCATTACAAGTTTTTGGATCCATCAATAATCTTTATCTATAAGATCATTAAGCGATCGTTCATGATCATTAAAATCAAATTTTATTGATCGACATAGTTAGGACTATCGAATCGAGGCAATCTTTTATGAGGATATTCTAATGATAATTATTTAGATAATAAACAGTAAAGATGAACTTTAATTCTAAAATTATATCATATTCAAAAAAATAAAAAACAATTATTTTATTTATGATGGCAACTTCATTGGAAATAGTGTCGTCGCTAATAATTATTAGCGATGGCAACCCTGGTCACTAATACTTTTTTTACCATCGCTAATAAATTTAATAAACAATTTTTTTATGATGGCAATGTTCGTTGTTAATATGCCATCACTAATGCTAATAATTATGATAAACAAATAAAAATTATTATTTATAATGGCTATTTTTATTGCTAATAATGCCATGGCTAAAGAATATTAGTAATGGCATTTGTCGTCTCTAATACTTCTTATGCCATTGCTAATAAATTTAATAAATCAAAAAAAAAAATTTGTAATGAGAATTTCTATCACTAATATCATCATCGCTAATGATCATTAGCTTTGGCTTTTGCCATTGCTAATATTCTTTCCACCATCTCTAATAATTATAATAAATAAAAAAAAATATTTTTTCAATGGCTTGCTTTTCGATTGCTAATGTCATCGATAAAAAATATTATTAGCAATGGTGAATCTGCCTTTGCTAATAGTCGGCACTAAAAGTTTATTAGTGATGGCAAAAGCCATCACTAATAATGATTTTTTATTTCTAATAATCTTACAACTAAATTTAAAAAATAAAATTACTTTAGTATTAGTGATGGTCTTTCGGCATTGCTAATAATAATCTTCCATCGCTAATAATATTAAAACTAATATAAAAAATTAATTTTTACTAGTGATGCATCTTATCATCGCTAAAAGCCAAACTTGTGATCGCTAATAATTGTTTTAGTTTTTATGACTGTAGATTATTTGGTCGCTATATGCCATTGGTAAAAATATTATTGATAATGATAAAATACCATCGCTAATAAGTATCTATCATCGCTAATAATAATAAAATTTAATTTAAAAAATAAAATTATTTTTTTTAGCAACGATAAAATACTGTCGCTAATAATATATACCATCAATAATAATAATAAAATTTAATTAAAAAAATAAAATTACTTAGTATCAGTGATGGCAAATAGTCATCACTAATATTATTGCTATTAACTATAGTGACGGCATTGCCATCACCACTGCCATCGCTAATAACTATTAGTGATGGCTAGACTTCCATCACTAAAGCTATTGGTAAAAAGAGTTATTAGCGATGGCAACATTGCTGTCACTAATTTCGTCGCTAATGTCCATTATTAGCGATGATAAAAATGCCATTACTAATACTCTATTTTCTTGTTGTGTGTCACCACACAAGTGATTGTGAGATCAATCACTCATTCTATCAAGTATATAGTCGACTCAAGGAGGTCTGGAGTTGACTCGAGCAAATCTAATTGTTGGTGCAAAAAATTACAAATGTCGAAGATGGCTGTAGTTGAAGAGGATGACGTCGCTGACGGCACTTGCAAAACAAGTCCCAGACTAGAGGTAGGGTGGCTCCAGCAGGACCCTCCGATGGTCAAGTTAGTTCTTTATCCATAGAAATGGAGCGCTCAGATGAATTTAGAGCAAAGTTTAGAGATTCTAGAGAAAATGTATCTGAAGGATCTTTTTTTTTATAGGCGAAGCTTGTAACAAACCAATGGTGACATCCATAACTGCCCGGTATTGGATCGTTTGGGACCACATATAGTTCATTATGGAAGGTAGTATCTATTATGGTGACGTGCCAGTCTGTTGAGATTTATAGTTGAGGATCGAATGGAACAACTATAGGTAGTGAAGAGCTTCACATTTTAGCAATACAGGATGGATTCAGACGTCCCTAAGGCTGTTAGTATGTTGACTGTTATCCATTAGGCTGGGAGTCAAGCTTGGATATACACCGAGGTCCTTCTAGCGATTGGATGGAGTCTAACTGGCAAAAGCTCTTCTAGAATGAGCTAATTTGGTGACTGGAAGAAGTTCTGTTAGGAGGAGCCCACTGGCGATTGAAAGGAATTCAGCTAAAAGTTTCAAGGCGATTTGCAAAGATCTACCATCCTCAGTGAAGCATGGAAGTTCGTCCAGGGGAAAACTCTATCGGCCTATGGTTCCTGTAGTGAAATCCAATCTGCAAGGATGAAGCTTGGCCTGAAGGAGTTCTAATTAGAAAGGAGCTCGGCCGACCTCGATATTGGTCAGGTCGAGCTATTCAGGGATCGAACACTTAACCATCTACATGGGTGACCTCCTTCATTGTTCAAACTCATCCGAAAGAAACTCGACTAGAACCAGCCATCAATATTGGAGGAATTCGGCTACTCTCGCATCCTATCACTAAGCTCATCTAGGTGGGGGTTGCGATGACCCATGGGCCTTGGAATTTACTTATACAATTGAGAAGATCAGCTTCCATTGGTCAAAGGCCGACCATAATGAGATTACTCTAGAATCTAACACCAGGTTGAACTTCAATAGGAGCGAGTTTAACCCCAACAATAGTCTCCCTACTCCTAAGTTTGAAATTCGAAGGAAGTAAAAAGAGGGTGACTATCGAAGTTCTTTTCTGGATTGCCGTGCTTGCTAGGTCGATAGTTTTGGCATTTTACTGTGCTTGCACCAAAAGTTCTTAAATACGAGGTGATCCAAAAAGATAGATTTTTGAAACTCCCGTTGGAACTCTGCCCAAGATATGGCACAATTAAGGATCTACCCATTGCTAGCCCCCGGCCATGATGGGTGGGACATGTGTCAATCAAAGATCGATCAAAAGAGACCTGCAACCATAACTACCTTGGAGCTCCTTAAGATATTTAAGTACCCCATCACTAAAGGAAAAATCCTATTTCCTGGGTCAGGTTCATTCAGATCTGATTTGACCAAGAGGGATATTTCAAAAAATTTTTTCTTAGATCTAAATTAGATCTGAGACTCTTCAGAACTAATTTTATCAATCTAATAAAATAAAAATAAAAATAAATTAAATTAAATCTAATTTAATTATACCTTGTTATGGGTAATCCTATTATCTTGTGATGACCCCGATGTTTGCCTGAGGTTCTAAATGTAGCCACGCAAGTGCCTAGCCTCTATTGATATCCACTCGGACAGGATCTAGAGATCTTCTTCTTCTCAATCTGTACTCCAAAGATCAGATCTAGATCTAATCTTGAAGATCTTCAAAATACCTTTTGAAGATTGGGTGTTGTCTCTTGTAGCAGTGCTACCTTCTTCTTTCTTGTCCCCTTTCTCTTGCTTAGATCACACCAAACTCGAGCCCAAAGCTTCTTGGGCATGGAGAGGAGAGAGAGGATCTAAAGATGGCATGGAGAGGGAGGGAGAGAAGCCTTATGGCATGGGCAAAAGGTAGAGAATCTGAATCTTAGGTGCAGACAGGGTTTGTATAGACCCTGCTGCGCTATGCAGTGCCACATCACCTCGGCTAATCATGGCTCTTCATGTAATTAGATCTAAATCTGATTTATGGGATGACATCATCTGATCTAATCAAATTAAAGTCCCTCACAATCCTGCTTAGGTAGCGCCAAGACTGGTCAAAGATGACTCTTTGGTGCCACCCAAGTTGAATGCATGAAGCAACTGGAGTCCCATCCGTATGGGACTCCAATCCTTATCCACTTTAGATGCATGCCTCCCTAGGCATGCACCCCTTGCATTTTTGCTATTTAGCAGGTGAACAAGGGTCATAGCTCTCTCCTATGGGTGCATGACACATGGGCAGATGTCTAAGTGGCAAAGGTCAACATTTAACCAAAGTCTAAAGATAAGATTTAGTAGGTGACGAAAAATGGCAGGTATTGTCTCAAATTTATTTTATAAATTAAGATAATTCTTTTTTAATCTGGACAAGCTCCAGTCAAACCAAGTAAAGATTTCTAAGTGAGTCCAAACATTTTTGGCTCAGTCAAGACAACTCTTAATGATTGTTGAAGGAGAACATTAGGCTCAATCATGTGCTAGCATGATTTTTTTGAACCTAATTAAATTTTTATTCAAATCAATTGAACTAAAAATTAGTCCAATTGATGATATCTAGATCTAAATTCTTATTTGTGTGATCTAGTTTGGTTTAGATCTGTCTGGTAATGGGATGTGTCATGATCTCTATCATCAACATCATTGAAACACCTTCGAATGGATCAAAATTTTTCTGATTCAGATAATTAGTACGATCGATCTTCCAAATCATTCTAATTACTTTCAAAATCCATCAGTGACACCTAGCAGCATATGATCAAAATCCATCAGAACTGAAAATAAACCTCTCAGTACAGTTACCTATGTGATTAAGTTCCTCTATCTTGAGCTCCGATCGGATTAGGGTTAAGGTGATCTCGTCAAAATCCTAATTTTCGTCATATGAATTAATCATTCGATTCAAGTCCAATGTGAAAATTCTAATAGAAACTCTTTTTATTATTTCACTCTGCCATGGCCATGGGCTTATGGATTCGATTCTCATGATCATCATAGGACTGCTCCTCATCTACCTAGGTAGAAAGATCTCCTATTGGTACAATCCAATTCCTACAATGAATATGCTATAGCCAACATACACCTCAGGATTTCAAATGGCTAGGAGATCGAGTTATGTTGTAGTCAAACTATAACACCCTCAAGATGAACTATCGATGTACCTCAGGTCAAAGAACCAGACACACCACTGCAGCTTCGAGCCAGTCATTGACGAGAAGGTAGACTTCCTGATGACTGCTCGAGGTGGTCATGCTTAGTACCCTCATTCTCTAACAAGTACTTATACTCTCACTCTGGTGTCTCTAAAACGTAGACTCAAGACTCATCTATCCTAAAGAAGCGATCATACACCATCCTTTTGGATCAATCACCATCCTCATTATGATCCTATGGTCGGAAGTATTTTATGAGTTAATAATAAAAATTCATGTCTTAAATTTTCAACTCTTGAAAATATGAACTATCATTATCATTAACTCAAGGGATATATCATAGACACTTTTAAATACACACTATGATAGAAAATAACCTATTTTATTATTTATAGTTAAAATTATAATTTTGCCCTTAGATGTGTATTACAAGTATTAGCCAATTCGGGCTTCTAGGGCACACATATCTAACAAACTCCCACTTAACCTAAAGCCAATTGGCTACAAATCTAAGTCCCATTTTCTCAAGGTGGGTTTTGATCTTTTGCTGGCCCAATAACTTTATGACTGGATCTGCTACATTATCTATGAAGTTGACTCTCTTGACCTCGACATAACACTTCTCAAGGTAATTGTGGATGAGGTGGTATCGCCGCTCAATGTGCTTGGATTTCTGGTGAGACCTCAGCTCCTTAGCAAGGGCTATAGGGCCATTGTTGTCGCAGTACAAAGGAATGACATTTGATAGCATTACTCTAATTTTTATGGCAAATTTCTTATACCAGAATGCCTCCTTCGCAGCTTCTGACGCAACGATGTATTTGTTAGATATGTGTACCGTAGAAGCCAAAATTGGCTAACACTTGTAAAACACATCTAAGGATAAAATTATAATTTTGATTATAAATAATAAAATGAGTTATTTTCTATCATAGTGTGTATTTAAAAGTGTCTGTAATACATCCCTTGAGTTAATGGTAATGATAGTTCATATTTTCAAGAGTTGAAAATTTAAGACATGAATTTTCATTATTAACTCATAAAATGCTCCTGACCGTAGGATCATCATGAGGATGGTGATTGATCCGAAAGATTGGTATATGATCACTTCTTTAGGATAGATGAGTCTTGAGTCTATGGTGTAGAGACATCGAAGCGAGAGTACAGATACTTGTTAGAGAACTAGCGCACTGAGCATGACCACCTCGAGCAGTCATGAGGAAGTCTACCTTCTTATCGATGACTGGCTCGAAGCTGCAGTGGTGTGTCTGGTTCTTTGACCTGAGGTGCATCGACAGTTCACCTTGAGGGTGTTATAGTTTGACTACACCATAACTCGATCTCCTAGCCATTCGAAATTCTGATGTGTATGTTGGCTATAGCATGTTCATTATAGGAATTGGACTGCATCAATAAGAGATCTATCTACCTCGATAGATGAGGAGCAGCCCTATGATGATCATGAGAATCAAGTCCATAAGTCCATGGCCATGGTAGAGTGAAATGATAGAAAGAGTTTCTATTAGAATTTTCACATCAGACTTGAATCGAATGATTAATTCATATGACAAAAATTAGGGTTTGATGAGATCATCTTAACCCTAATCCGATCGTGGCTCATGATAGAAGAACTTAATCACATAGGTAACTACATCGAGAGGTTCATTCTCCGCTTTGATGGATTGCCACCATATACTGTTAGGTGTTACTGATGGATTTTGGAAGCAATTAGAATGATTTGGATGATCGATCACACTAGTTGTCTAAATCAGAAAAGTTCTGATCCATTGGAAGGTGTTTCGATGATGTCAATGATAGAGATCATGATGTATCCCATTATCATATAGAACTGAATCTAACTGGGTCACACAAATAAGGGTTCGGATCTGGATATCATCAATTAGACTAACCCAGTTCAATTGACTTGAATAAGATTCAATTAGGTTCAAGAAAATCATGCTAGCACACGATTGAGCCTAATATTCTCCTTTAACAATCATCAAAAGTTGTCTCAACTAAGCCAAATGTGTTTGGGCTCACTCAGGAATCTTTACTTGGTCTGACTAGAGCTTGTCTTGATCAAAAAAGAATTATCTTAATTTATGAGATAAATTTGAGACAACACCTTTCATTTTTCATCACCTGCTAAATCTTGTCTTTTGACTTTGGTCAAACGTTGATCTTTGATACTTAGACATCTACCATATGTCATGCACCCATAGGAGAGAGTTTTGATCTTTGTCCCCCTACTAAAAGGAGGAAATGGAGGGGGTGCATGCCTAGGGAGGCACGCACCCAAAGAGGATAGTGTTTGGAGTCCCATACGAATGGGACTCCAGTTACTTGATGCATTCAGCTTATGTGGCGCCAAAGACTCATCTTTGACCAGTCTTGGCACCACCTAAGGAGGTTTGTGAGGAACTCTAATTTGATTAGATCAGATGATATTATCCCATCAATTAGATTTAGATCTAATTGTATAGAGAGCCATGATTGGCCAGGATGATGTGGCATTATAAGGCATAGTAGGATCTATATAAATCCTATCTGCACTTAGGATTATGATGCTTGATCCCTTGCCCATGCCATATAGCCCCTCTCCCCTCTTCTCTATGCCTACCTCTAATTTTCTCTCTCCCCTCCACACCCAAAAGGTTTTTGGGCTTCAGTTTGGTGCAATCCAAGCAAGAGAAAGATGACAAGAAAGGAAAAAGGCAGCACTACTACAAGAGATGATACCAGATCTTCAAAAGCTATTTTGAAGACCTTCAAGATCAGATCTAGATATGATCTTTAAAAAATAGATTGAGAAGAAAGAGATCTCTAGATTCTATCCGAGTGAATATCGGTAGAGGCCAGGCGATTGCATGGCTACATCCAGAACCTCAGACAAATAGCAGGATCATCATAGTGTAATAGGATTACCCAATAACAAGGTATAAATTAAATTAAATTAAATTTATTTTTATTTTATTTTATTAGATTGATAAAATCAGATTTGAAAAATCTTAGGTCTGATTTAGATCTAAGAAAAAAAAAATTGAAATATTCCTCTTAATCAAATCAGATCTGAATGAACCTGATCCGAAAAATAAGATTTTTTCTTCAACTAGTATCAGAGCCAGGTTTCCATAATTATTTAGATCTAATTTTAATTTATTTTGATATGATAATTAGGGGATTTTATATATCATAAGAGATATGATTAGATATAAAATTAAAAAAATTAAAAAAATTTAAATAATCTAGATCTGATATGTATAAGATGCATGACTAGACTAGGAATAGAATTATTCTATGTGTAGTCTAGGATGATCATAATTTTAATTTGATTAATTATAATTTTATATCTATTTATTTACTATTTTTTAATATTATAAATATTATAATTAGATCTAAAAAATAGAAAATAAATTTATTTAATTTTATTCATATGAGATATGATAGATGCATGTTTAGACTAGTTGTAGAATAGTTCTACAAAGTTATTTTAAATAAATTTAATTTGACATGATCAAATATAAGTTTTATTTTTTAGATATTTATGAGATAATTTAGATCTAGAAATATGCATGATATGATACATGAGATGTATGCAAAATATATTTTTAAAGTTAAATCAATTTTATATATGTGATATATATGTAGATCTAACTAGTTTTGTAGATTCATCATATTTCTGATTAAGGCATTTTCCTTGGTCGTCCGGTTATAAGAATAAAATATAATTTAAAAGCCCTCTCCTCCCATTCGATGGGGTGTTCTTATGATGTGTAGGGGTGCTGCACGTTCGTCCTTAATCAAAAATCAAGAACTTATTTTTTTAAAAAATCCTAGATCCTGAAATCCTAGGATTTTATTTACATATTTTATTTATGAACTCCAAACTTAATTAAGAATTAAGATTATGAAATATATTTGATCTAAAATTGAGAATTTTTAGATCTAAGATATATTCATAAAATTGGGTTCGGACTTGGGTAGCTCAATTAGGTCTAAGCAGGTTGATCAAACCGAATCAAGAGTTGGTTAGATGGGATCAAGAGTGCTTAAATTGACCAGCCTAATAGGATTAAGTCTGGGTCAAGATCGAGTCACATGAGTGATCGATCAAGCTAAGACCTAATTAGGCTCAGTGGTTAGAGTCTGGATTGTAGGCTAACCCGATTGGTTCTGGCTCAATAATTTGGTGTCTAAGGTAAGTTTGGCAGATACGATCGACTGATTTTTAATTGGAAGCTACTCGACTCGAATGCATTCTTGTCGAGTTAATGGCATATCCCTTCCACCGGTCTCACTTACCTGGCCATATTTGTTGGCTCAGTCCTGATCTGAGGTGGCTAATAATCCAAGCTAACCCATGCCACTAGGTTAGTCATAATGGTTATGACTATGTCAAGTCAAGTTTAAAGAGACCTAAATCAAATCTTCCTAAGAAAAGATTAAGTCTAAGGTCTTCCACCATTGTAGATGTGCGGGCCCTTTTCGGGTTGATTGTTCTCGACTGGTCATAGTGGTTCAGTTGCACCGAAAAGATGCAACCATGTCTATTAGGCATTGGATGCTATGGGCTGGAGGATGGATTGGGCTCAATATTTTGGATATGGTGAGAGATCCAATTAGGAATCCAATCTATGCAAATGGTGGGTCTGACTTAACTAAGGAGTGGATCAATATTTTGGGCATGGTGAGATTCATGAATTAGAGACCAAGTTTGGGTGCACCATGATTAGAGAATCATTGAACAAGAGTTGTTCACTCATTGGCTAACCCATCATCCAATAACTGTTAGGTGAGGTGATGAGTCAGTTGGTGGGACCGCACCACCCACTAGAAATCATTAATCATGGAGATTTTTGCATCTCTACAGAGGAAGTGTAGGGATCCAAGAAAATAGTGAAAGCTAATTTATTTAAAAATAAAATTTCTAAATAAATTGGTCAAGTCTTAATTACAATATCTAACTAGAAACTTTGACTCTCTATAGAAAAATGTCTGCATCCAACCCACTAGCACGTATCCTGGACACCCATAGACTGATCCGAATCCAATTACAAGGATTGGCTCTAGAAACTTCAAAATTATTTTGGGTTTTCGAAAGTTAACTCATGTATTGGACCAGGATCCTCCCACCTTACCAGCTCGTCCATCCGCTGAATAGAGAGCGTCTCTTGATAAGTGGATGGATGAAGATAACAAGGTCAGATACTACATGTTGGGCTCGATGTCTGATGAGCTTCAGTGCCAACATGAAGATATCAAGACTGTCCGCCAAATGTTGGCTCACCTACAAGAGTTGTTTGGTGAACAGAATCGCACAGCTAAATATCAGGACACTAAATAACATTTTAAGGCTAAAATGCGTGATGGGCAGTCAGTCAAAGATCATTATCTGATGATGATCAAGGACTTGAAAGATCTTGAGAAGCTCATAGTGAAGCTAGATCAGGATCTACAGAATGACATAATTCTACAATCCTTGATTGATGCGTATGGACAGTTTATTTTGAACTACCATATGCATAAACTTCAGAGTACTTTGGCTGAACTTATGAACATGCTGGTTACTGCTGAGCTTTCTATGAAAGGTTCTAAAGGCTCATGCTTGCTATGGAATGGACTTCTTCTAAGAGAAAGTCTTTTGGAAAGAAGAAGTCTATGAAAAGGTAAAAGATGGAAGGTGAAAAGAAAAAGAAGGCAGAGCTGAAGAAGAAGGCCGCTGATGAAGAAAAGTATTTTCATTGTAATACTGATGGCCACTGAAAGCGGAACTACCCTATTTACCTAGCCACCTTAAAGAATAAGAAGGAGACAGGTCCTTCCAGAGGTATGCTCATTATTTAATCTAACCTTACAATTTCTTCTGCATCCAGTTGGGTGCTTGACTTTGGTTCTAGTGCTCATTTGTGTACTTCCATATAGGGTCTTGAGGATAGTAGGAGGCTGAGGGATGGTGAGATGATCCTACACATAAAAAATGGAGCAAGAGTTGCTGCTGTAGCTATGGAAATCTATCCTCTTCGACTACTGTCTGGCTTAAATTTAGTACTTAGGGATTGTTACTATATGCTTGTTGCAAGCAGAAATTTGATTTATATTTCATGTTTAGCACAAGAAGGCTATGTAATTAGTTTTCTTGAGGACCATTATAATATTCTTTATGAAAGAAACAAAATTGCAAATGGTTTCCATATTAACGATCTCTATCAGTTACATATTGATGTATCTATTTTTAATATCAAGCAAAATGTGAATGCCATAAGATCAAAATGATCCAGGGATAGTCCAAATGATAGGTATTTACGGTACCTAAGACTAGGTCATATAGTAGAAGATACGGTTAACAAATTGGAGAAAACTGGATGATTGAGTTCGTTGACTTCCGAGTCATATCCAATTTATGAATCTTGTCTTCATGGCAAAATTACTAAGCTCCCTTTTCTAGGACATGGGGAAAGGGCCACGGATCTACTTTCCCTAGTACATACTAATATGTGTGGCCCATTTGATGTACTTGCTAGAGGCAACTTTGTCTACATCATAATCTTTACCGATGATTTATCTTGGCATGGATACATGTATCTTATAAGACACAAGTCTAAAGCTTTTGAAAAGTTCAAGAAATTCAGGCATGAAGTCGAAAAGCAAACTAAAAAATCCATTAAGGTTCTTTGATCAGATCGAGGAGGTGAATACCTTAATTGGAAATTTCTGGACTATCTCAAGCAAAATGGCATAATATCTCAATGGACTCCACTTGGAACACCTCAACTCAACGGGGTTTCAAAATGGAGGAACCAGATCTTATTAGATATGGTTCGATCCATGATGAGCTTCACAGATCTTCCTAATTTTTTTTAAGAACATAGTTTGTTAATTGCTATATATATACTGAATAGGGTTCCCTCTAAAATCATTCCTATCACATTGTATGAGATATGGCATGGTAAGAACCCAAGTCCGAGTCATCTTAGAATTTGGGATTATGCAACTCATATCAAAAGACAACAAGTGGACAAGTTAGACTTCAAGTCCTTTAGAGCTCGATTTATAGGATATCCTAAAGAGTCATTAGGATATTATTTCTACATTCCAGAAGACCATAATATGATTGTGAGTCGGCATGCCATCTTTCTTGAGAAATAGTTTATTCAAGATAGCGACATTGGAAAGCAGATCAAGCTTGAGGAGAAAGTCTCACAAGAGTAATGAGCTAGGACCCCATGGAACCAAACCAGGTTGAACCAATACAATCACTACCTCCTCCACCTCATAGATCGAAAAGGATTTTTCATCCCCTTGAGAGGTACTTAGGTACAATTTTAGAGAAAATAGAAGAAATATTCCTCATAGGTAATGGGGTTCATGGTGATGATCCCAAAATCTATGACGAGGCGATATCGGATATCGACTCCAAGAAATGGTTAGAGGCAATGAAGTCAGAAATTGACTCGATGCACTCAAACCAAGTCTGGACCTTGGTAGATCCACTATAAGGTATAGTACCTATTCGATGTAAATAGATCTACAAGAGAAAGATTAGTACATATGGAAATGTGAAGACATTCAAAGCTAGATTAGTGGCAAAAGGGTATAGTTAGTGCGAAGGCATTGACTATCAGGATATCTTTTTGTCAGTAGCTGTGTTAAAATCCATCCGCATATTGCTTGCTATTGCAGCCTATTTTGATTATGAAATATGAGAAATGGATGTAAAAACGACATTCTTAAATGGATACCTTAAGGAAGATATCTATATGGAACAACTGCTAGGTTTCACATCCAGTGATGCTGATCACAAAGTTTGTAAGCTGCAAAGGTCCATATATGGACTTAAGCAAGCATCTCGGAGCTGGAATACTCATTTTAATGATGTGATCAAATTATTTGGTTTCATCAAAAATGAGGAGGAACCATGTATCTTCAAAAAGATCAGTGGGAGCGCTATTATCTTCCTCGTATTATACATGGATGATATCCTCCTTATTAGGAATGATATTCCCATGTTGACCATAGTTAAAATGTGGTTATCTAAAGAATTCTCCATGAAAGACCTAGGAGAAGCATCCTTTATTCTAGGAATTAAGGTCTATAGAGATAGACCGAATAGGATGCTAGGTCTTTCATAGAAGATGTACATAGAGGAAGTGCTAAAGAGGTTTAGCATGGAAAACTCCAAGAGGGGTTTGGTACCCTTCAGACATGGCATTCATCTCTTCAAGAAGATGTGCCCTAGCACACCTGAGGAGATAGAACGCATGAGCAAGATCCCTTATGCTTCAGCAATAGGGAGCCTCATGTATGCCATGTTATGTACACGACCTGATATAGCCCATGCTGTGAGTGTCACGAGCAGATATCAGTCAAATCCAGATGAAGAACACTAGACTTCTGTGAAATGTATCCTTAAGTACTTGAAAAGAACTAAAAATATGTTGTTGATTTTTGGTAATAGAGAACTCTAAGTCTAGGGGTTTATAGACTCAAATTTTATGTCCGATATAAATGATCAAAAGTTGACATCTAAGAGTCTGTTTGTGTGTAATAGTGGTGTTGTCAATTGGAAGAGTTTCAAGAAGATAATGATAGCAGATTTCACCATGGAAGTTGAGTACATCACTACATCAGAAGTTGCAAAGAAGGCATTTTGGTATAAGAAATTTACCACAGAGATTGGAGTAATGCCATCAGATGCCATTCCTCTATACTTTAATAATAATGGCGCCATAGCCCTTGCTAAGGAGCCGATGTCTCACCAGAAATCCAAGCACATCGAGCGGCGATACCATCTCATTCGCGATTATCTCGAGAAAGGTTACATCGAGGTCAAGAGAGTTGACCCACAAATAATGCAGTAGATCCACTCACAAAGCCATTAGGCTAGCAAAAGATCGAAGCCCATCTTGAGAAGATGGAATTTAGATTTGTAGCCAATTGGCTTTAGGTCAAGTGGAACTTTGTTAGATATGTACGCCCTAGAAGCCAAAATTGGCTGACACTTGTAAAACACATCTAAGGGCAAAATTATAATTTTGACTATAAATAATAAAAAAGGTTATTTTCTATCATAATGTGTATTTAAAAACATATGTGATACATCCCTTGAGTTAATAGTAATGATAGTTCATATTTTCAAGAGTTGAAAATTTAAGACATGAATTTTCATTATTAACTCATAAAATGCTCCTGACCGTAGGATCATCATGAGGATGGTGATTGATCTAGAAGGTTGGTGTACGATCGCTTCTTTAGGGTAGATGAGTCTTGAGCCTTCGATGTAGAGACATCAAAGCGAGAGTACAGGTACTCGTTAGAGAATGAGGGCACTGAGCGCGACCACCTCGAGCAGTCATGAGGAAGTCTACCTTCTCATCGATAATTGGCACGAAGCTGCAGTGGTGTGTCTAGTTTTTTGACCTAAGGTGCATCAGCAGTTCATCTTGAGGGTGTTATAGTTTGACAATATCATAACTTGATCCCCTAGCCATTCGGAATCCTGAGGTGTATGTTGGCTATAGCATGTTCATTATAGGAATTGGACTGCGCCAATAGGAGATCTATCTACCTTGGTAGATGAGGAGCAGCCCTATGATGATCATGAGAATCAAGTCCATAAGCCCATGGCCATGGCAGAGTGAAATAATAGAAAGAGTTTCTATTAGGATTTTCGCATTGGACTTGAATCGAATGAATAATTCATATGATGGAAATTAGGGTTTGACGAGATCACCTTAACCCTAATCTGATCAGGGCTCATGATAGAGGAATTTAATCACATAGGTAACTACACCGAGAGGTTCGTTCTTAGTTCTGATGCATTGCCACCATACACTGCTAGGTGTCACTGATGGATTTTGAGAGCAATTAGAATGATTTGGATGATCGATCATACTAGTTGTCTAAATCAGAAAAGTTCTGATCCATCAAAAGGTATTTTGATAATGTCGATGATAGAAATCATGACATATCCCATTATCATACAGAATTGAATCTAACTGGATCACACAAATAAGGATTTGGATCTGGATATCATCAATTGGACTAATCCAGTCGGTAGATTTGAATAAGATTCAATTAGGTTCAAGAAAATCGTGCTAGCATATGATTAAGCCTAATATTCTCCTTTAACAATCATTAAAAGTTGTCTCGATTGAGCCAAATGTATTTGGACTCACTCAGGAACCTTTACCTGGTCTAACTAGAGCTTATCTAGATCAGAAAAGGATTGTCTTAATTTATGAGATAAATTTGAGACAACACCAACCATTTTCCATCACCTACCAAATCTTGTCTTTTGACTTTGGTCAAACGTTGACCTTTGACACTTAGACATCTACCCATGTGTCATGCACCCATAGGAGAGAGTTTTGATCTTTGTCCCCCTACTAAAAGGAGGAAAGGGAGGGGGCGCATGCCTAGGGAGGCGTGCACCCAAAGAGGATAGAGTTTGGAGTCCCATATTGATGGGACTCCAGTTACTTGATGCATTCAACTTAGGTGGCGCCAAAGACTCATCTTTGACCAGTCTTGGCACCACCTAAGGAGGTTTATGAGGGACTCTACTCTGATTAGATTAGATGATGTCATTCAATCAATCAAATTTAGATCTGATTGCATAGAGAGCCATGATTGGCTGCGATGATGTGGCACTGCATGGCGCATCAGGGTCTATATAAACCTTGTTGCGCCTAGGATTATGATGGTTGATCCCTTGCCCATGCCATATAGCCCCTCTTCTCCACATCTACCTCTAATTTTCTCTCTCCTCTCCATGCCCAAAAGGTTTTTGAGCTTCAGTTTGGTGCGATCCAAGCAAGAGGAAGGCGACAAGAAAGGAAGAACGCAGCACTATTGCAAGAGACGACACCAGATCTTCAAAAGCTGTTTTGAAGACCTTCAAGATTAGATCCAAATTTGATCTTTGAAAGATAGATTGAGAAGGAGGAGATCTTCAGATCCTGTCTGAGTGAATATCGGTAGAGGCCAAGCGATTGCATGGCTACATCTAGAACCTCAGAAAAATAGCAGGATCATCATAGAATAATAGGATTACCCAATAACAAGGTACAGATTAAATTAGATTTAATTTATTTTTATTTTATTTTATTATATTGATAAAATTAGATTTGATTTAGATCTAAGAGAAAAAAATTTTAAAATATTCTCTTGGTCAAATCAGATCTGAACGAACCTAATCCGAAAAATAGGATTTTTCCTTCAGTATTCTGCTTCTATGGTGGAATCTGCTATCACTATCTGTTTGAAATTTTTTCAACTGATAGCACTACCATTACACACAAATAGACTCTCAGATGTTGACTATCGATCATCTATATCGGATATAAAATCCAAGTCTGTATACCCCTGGACTTGGAGTTCTTCATTACCAAAAATCAACAACATATCCTTAGTACTTCTTAGGTACTTAAGGATACATTTCACAGAAGTCCAGTGTTCTTCATCTGGATTTGACTGATATCTTCTCATGACACTCATAGCATGGGCTATATCAGGTCGTGTGCATAACATGGCATACATGAGGCTCCCTATTACTAATGCATAAGGGATCTTGCTCATGCATTCTATCTCCTCAGGTGTGCTAGGGCACATCTTCTTGGAGAGATGAATGTCATGTCTAAAGGGTACCAAACCCCTCTTGGAGTTTTTCATACTAAACCTCTTTAGCACTTCCGCTATGTACATCTTCTATGAAAGACCTAGCATCTTATTTGGTCTATCTCTATAGACCTTAATTCCTAGAATGAAGGATGCTTCTCCTAGGTCTTTTATGGAGAATTCTTTAGATAACCACATTTTAACTATGGTCAACATGGGAATATCATTTCCAATAAGGAGGATATCATCCACGTACAGTACGAGGAAGACAATAGTGCTCCCACTGATCTTTTTGAAGACACATGGTTTTTCTCATTTTTGATGAAACCAAATAATTTGATCACATCATTAAAATGAGTGTTCCAGCTTTGAGATGCTTTCTTAAGTCCATATATGAATCTTTGCAGTTTGCATACTTTATGATCAGCATCACTGGATGTGAAACCTAGCGGCTGTTCCATATAGATATCTTCCTCAAGGTATCCATTTAAGAATACCATTTTCACATCCATTTGCCATATTTCATAATCAAAATTGGTTGCAACAGTAAGCAATGTGCGGATGGACTTCAGCATAGCTACGGGCAAAAAAGTATCCTGATAGTCAATGCCTTCGCACTGACTATATCTTTTTGCCACTACTCTAGCTTTGAATGTCTCCACATTCCCATCTGCACCAATCCTTTTCTTGTAGATCTATTTACACCCAATAGGTACTATACCTTTTGGTAAATCTACCAAGGTTCAGACTTGGTTTGAGTGCATTGAGTCAATTTCTGACCTCATTGCCTCTAACCATTTCTTGGAGTCGATATCTGATATCATCTCATCATAGATTTTTGGATCATCACCATGAATCCCATTACCTACGGGAATATTTCCTCTACTTCCTCTGAGCTAGTACCTAAGCACCGCTCAGGAGGACGGGAAATCCTTTTCGATCTATGAGGTGGAGGAGGTAGTAATTATTTTGGCTCAACCTGATTTGGTTCCATAGGGTCCTTAGCTCGTTGCTCTTGGGAGACTTTCTCCTCGAGTTTGATCTACTTTCCAATGCTGCTATCTTGAATAAACTATTTTTCAAGAAAGATGGCATGCCGACTCACAATCACATTGTGGTCTTCTGGAATGTAGAAATAATATCCTAATGATTCTTTAGGATATCCTATAAATCGAGCTCTAAAGGATCTAAAATCTAACTTGTCTGCTTGTTATCTTTTGATATGAGCTAGACAATCCCAAATTCTGAGATGACTCAGACTTGGTTTCTTATGTTGCCATATCTCATAGGGTGTGGTAGGAATGATTTTAGAGGGAACCCTATTCAGTAAATATATAGCAGTTAATAGACTATATCTCCAAAGAAAATTAGAAAGGTTTGTAAAGCTCATCATGGATCGGACCATATCTAATAGGGTCCAGTTCCTCCATTCTAAAATCCTATTGAGTTGAGGTGTTCCAGGTGGAGTCCATTGAGAGATTATGCCATTTTGCTTGAGATAGTCAAAAAATTTCCAATAAGATATTCACCTCCTCGATCTGATCGAAGAATCTTAATGGATTTTTTAGTTTGCTTTTCTACTTCATATCTGAATTTTTTGAATTTTTCAAAAGCTTTAGACTTGTGTCACATAAGATACATGTATCCATACTGAGATAAATCATCGATAAAGATTATGAAGTAGACAAGATTGCCTCTAGCCGGCATATCAAATGGGCCGCACACATCAGTATGTACTAGAGCAAGTAGATCTGTGGCCCTTTCCCCATGTCCCATAAAAGGGAGCTTAGTCATTTTGCCATAAAGACATGATTTACAAGTTGGATATGACTCGAAAGTCAATGGACTCAATAGCCTATTTTCTCCAATTTGTTAACCCTATCTTCTGTTATATGACCTAGCCTTAGGTGCCATAGATACCTATCATTCAGACTATCCTGGGGTCATTTTAATCTTATGGCATTCAAATTTTGCTCGACATTAAAGATGGATACATCAATATGTAACTGGTAGAGACCGTTAATGAGAAAATCACTTGCAATTTTATTTTTTTATAAAAAATATTACAATGGTCCTTAAGAAAATTAGTTACATAGCTTTCTTGTGCTAAACATGAAATAAAAATTAAATTTCTGCTTGCAGTAGGCACATAATAACAATCCCTAAGTACTAAATTTAAGCCAGATGGTAGTCGAAGAGGGTAGGTTCCCACGGCCATAGCAGCAACTCTTGCTCTATTTTCGATGCGTAAGATCATTTCACCATCCCTCAATCTTCTGCTATCCTTAAGACCCTACATGAAAGTGCACAAATGAGCACTAGAATCAGAGTCAAGCACCCAACTGGATGTAGAAGAAACCATAAGATTAGATTCAATAACAAGCATACCTTCAGAAGGACCTGTCTCCTTTTTCTTCAGGGTGGCCAGGTATATAGTGCAGTTCCGCTTTCAGTGGCCGTCAATATTATAATGGAAATACTTTTCTTTGTCAGCGGCCTTCTTCTTCAACTCTGTCTTTTTTTCTTTCCATCTTCCACCTACCTTTTTATAGACTTCTTCTTCTTTGAAAAAGACTTTCTCTTGGAAAAAGTCCATTCCATAGCAAGTACTGAACCTTTAGAATCTTTCATAGAAAGCTCAGTAGTAATCAGCATATTCATGAGCTCGACCAGAGTACTCTGAAGTTTATGCATATGGTAGTTTATGATGAACTACCCATACGCATCAGTCAAGGATTGCAGAATTATGTCATTCTGTAGATCCTGATCTAACTTCACTCCGAGCTTCTCAAGCTCTTTCAAGTTCTTGATCATCATCAGACAATGATTTTGGATAGACTGCCTATCATGCATTTTAGCCTTAAATAGTCATTTAGTGATCTGATATTTGGCTGTGCGACTCTGTTCACCAAACAACTCTTGCTGGTGAGCCAATATTTGGTGGGCAGTCTTGATATCTTCATATTGACACTAAAGCTCATCAGACATCGAGCCCAATATGTAGTATCCGACCTTATTATCTTCATGCATCCATTTATCAAGAGACGCTCTCTGTTCAATGGACGGACGGGACTGGTATGGTGGAGAAATTCTGGTCCAATACATGAGTTAACTTCTCAAAACCTAAAATAATTTTAAAGTTCCAGAGCCAATCCTTGTAATTAGGTTCGGTCAGTCTATGGGTGTCCATGATATGGGCTAGTGGGTTGGATGCAGACATTTTTCTTTTCCTGTAGAGAGTCAAAGTTTTTAGTTAGATTTTATAATTAAGACTTGAATAATTTATTTAGAAATTTAATTTTTAAATAAATTAGCTTCCATTATTTTCTCAAATTCCTACACTTCCTCTGTAGAGATATGAAGATCTCCATGATTAATGATTTCTAATGGATGGTGCAGTCCCACCAATTGACTCATCATCTCACCTAACAGATATTGATGATGGGTTAGCCAATGAGTGAACAACTCTTGTCCAATGATTCTCTAATCATGGTGCACTAAGGCTTGATCTCTAATTCACGAATCTCATCGTGCCAAAAATATTGATCCACTCCTTAGTTATGTCAGATCCACCATTTGCATAGATTGAATTCCTAATTAGGTCTTTCACCGTATCGAGAATATTGAGCCCAATCCATCCTCCAGCCTATAGCATCCAATGCCTAATAGACATGGTTGCATCTTTTTGGTGCAACTGAACCACTGTGACAAGCTGAGAACAATCAACCCTGGGAAGGGCCTGCACATCTACAATGGTGGAAGACCTTAGACTTAATCTTTTCTTAGGAAGATTTGATTTAGGTCTTTTTAAACTTGACATAGTTATAACCATTATGACTAATCTAGTGGTATAGGTTAGCTAGATTATTAGCCACCTTAGATCAGGACTGAGTCGACTAATATGGCCAGGTAAGTGAGATCGATGGAAGGGATATGCCATTAACTCAACAAGAATGCATTCGAATCGAGTAGCTTTTAATTAAAAATCAGTCGGTCGTATCTGCCAAACTTACCTTAGACACCAAATTGTTGAGCCAGAATCAATTGGGTTAGCCTACAATCCAGACTCTAACCACTGAGCATAATTAGGTTTTAACTTGATCGATCACTCATGTGACTCGACCTTGACCTAGACTTAATCCTAATAGGCTGGTCAATTTAAGCACTCTTGATCCCATTTAACCGACTCTTGATTTGGTTTGGTCAACCGCTAGACCTAATTGAGCAATCCAAGCTCAAACCCAATTTTATGAATATATCTTAAATCTAAAAATTCTTAATTTTAGACCTAATATATTTCATAATCTTAATTCTTAATTAAGTTTAGGATTCATAAATAAAACATGTAAATAAAATCCTAGAATTTCAGGATCTATGGTTTTGCAGAAAATAAGTTTTTGATTTCTGATTAAGGATGAACGTGCAGCACCCCTACACATCATAAGAACACCCCATCGAATGGGAGGAGAAGGTATTTAAATTCTACTTTGTTCTTATGATCGGATGGCTAAGGAGACAGTCTTAATCAGATATATGATGAATCTACAAAACTAGTTAGGTCTACATATATATCACATTTATAAAATTGATCTAACTTAAAAATATGTTTTGCATACATCTCATGTATTATATCATGTATGTTTTTAGATCTAAATTATCTCATAAACAACTACAAAATAAAATTTAAATTTGATCATATCAAATTAAATTTTTTTAGGATAACTTTGTAGAACTATTTTACAACTAGTCTAAACATGCATCTATCATATCTCATATGAATAAAATTAAATAAATTTATTTTTTATTTATTAGATTTAATTATAATATTTATAATATTAAAAAATAGTAAATAAATAAATCTAAAATTATAATTAATTAAATTAAAACTATGATCATCCTAGACTATATATAGAATAATTCTATTCCTAGTCTAGTCATGCATCTCATACATCTTAAATCTAGATTATTTAATTTTTTTTTTAATTTTTCATTTTAGATCTAATCACATCTAATGTGATATATAAAATTATCTAATTATTAAATTAAAATTATATTAAAATTAGATCTAAATAATTATGAAACCTAGCTCTGATACCAGTTAAAAGAAAAACCCTATTTTCTGGGTCAGATTCGTTCAGATCTAATTTGACCAAGAGGGATATTTCAAAAAAAAATTTCTTAGATCCAAATCAGATTTGAAACTCTTCAAATCTAATTTTATTAATTAAATAAAATAAAAATAAAAATAAATTAAATTAAATCTAATTGTACCTTGTTATGGGTAATCCTATTATCCTATGATGATCCCGATGTTTGCTTGAGGTTCTCGATGTAGCCATGTGAGTGCCTGACTTCTACTAGTATCCACTCAAGTAGGATCGAAAGATCTTCTACTTTTCAATCTGTACTCCAGAGATTAGATCTAGATCTAATCTTGAAGGTCTTCAAAATACCTTTTGAAGATCAGGTGTTGTCTCTTGTAGCAATGTTGCCTTCTTCTTTCTTGTCGCTTTTCTCTTAATTGGATCACACCAAACTCGAGCCCAAAGCTTCTTGGACATGAAGAGGAGATAGAGAATCTAAAGATGGCATGGAGAAGGAGGGAGAGAAGCCTCATGGCATGGGCAAAAGGTAGAGGATCTAAAGCCTAGGCACAAATAGGGTTTATATAGACCTTGCTACGCCATGCAGTGCCACATCTTTCTGGCCAATCATGGATCTTCATGCAATTAGATCTAAATTTGATTGATGGGATGATATCATCTAATCTAATCAAATTAAAGTTCCTCACAAACCTCCTAAGGTGGCACCAAGACTGATCAAAGATGACTCTTTGGCACCACCCATGTTGAATGCATGAAGCAACTGGAGTCCCATCTGTATGGGACTCCAATCCTTATCCACTTTGGGCATATGCCTCCCTAGGCATGTGCCCCTTATCTTTTTGCTATTTAGTAGATGGACAAGGGTCAAAGCTCTCTCCTATGGGTGCATGAGACATGAGCAGATGTCTAAGTATTAAAGGTCAACATTTGACTAAAGTCCAAAGACAAGATTTAGTAGGTGATGGAAAATGGCAGGTGTTGTCTTAAATTTATCTTATAAATTAAGACAACCCTTTTCTAACCTAGACAAGCTTCAGTCAAATCAAGTAAAGATTTTTGAGTGAGCCCAAATATTTTTGGCTCAATCGAGATAACTCTTAATGATTGTTGAAGGAGAACATTAGGCTCAATCGTGTGCTAGCACGATTTCCTTGAACCTAATTGAACTTTATTCAAATCAATTAAACTGGGTTAGTCCAATTGATGATATCTAGATCTAAACCCTTATTTGTGTGACCTAGTTAGGTTTAGTTCTATATGATAATGGGATATGTCATGATCTCTATCATCGACATTATCGAAACATCTTCCGATGGATCAGAACTTTTTTGATTCAGACAATTAGTATGATCGATCATCCAAATCATTCTAATTGCTCCCAAAATCCACCAGTGACACCTAGCAGCATATTGTGGCAATCCATCAAAACTGAAAACAAACCTTTCGATGTAGTTATCTATGTGATTAAGTTCCTCTATCTTGAGCTCTAATCGGATTAGGGTTAGTGATCTCGTCAAAATCCTAATTTTCGTCATATGAATTAATCATTCGATTCAAGTCCAATGTGAAAATCCTAATACAAACTCTTTCTATTATTTTACTCTACCATGGCCATGGGCTTATGGACTTGATTCTCATGATCATCATAGGGCTGCTCCTCATCTACCGAGGTAGATAGATCCCATATTGATGCAATCCAATTCCTACAATGAATATACTATAGCCAACATACACCTCAAGATTTCAAATGGCTAGGAGACTGAGTTATGGTGTAGTCAAACTATAGCACCCTCAAGGTGAACTATCGATGCACCTCAGATCAAAGAACCAGACACACCACTGCAACTTCGAGCCAGTCATTGACGAGACGGTAGACTTTTTAATAACTACTTGAGATGGTCATGCTCAGTGCCCTCATTCTCTAACGAGTACCTATACTCTCACTCCGATATCTCTATACCGTAGACTCAAGACTCATCTATCCTAAAGAAGTGATCGTACACCAACCTTCTAGATCAATCACCATCCTTATAATGATCCTATGGTCGGGAGCATTTTATGAGTTAATAATAAAAATTCATGTCTTAAATTTTCAACTCTTGAAAATATCAACTATCATTACCATTAACTCAAGGGATGTATCGCAGACACTTTCAAATACACACTATGATAGAAAATAATCTATTTTATTATTTATAGTCAAAATTATAATTTTGTCCTTAGATGTGTATTACAAGTGTTAGCCAATTCTGACTTCTAGGGTACATATATCTAACAATCACCCTCCAATCTTTCATCCTGCCCAAGTCTTCTTCTTCTTCCTCTAGCTTCCACCTCCTTTCTACTCGAGAGCTCCTGTTCCCTTCACTATTCTCTCCATTCTCAGGTGCTTTTTCATTCGATTTCTATCATGTCGATTGTCTCCTCATGCTTCCCAACCAGTCTAGGTTAGTCTCAAAACCTTTCTTTGATTATTTTGATGCCTTTTGCACCTTATCTTCTTAATTTTTTTGAAGTATTTTTGTACCTTATTTTTCTCGACTTTTGGGGGGTTTTTCTAGGTTTAATCTGATCCAAATATCTGCCAAAGAATCCTAGTCAACCTATTCTGAAAGTTTAGCTCACTTGGCCTTAATGGACCCACTTATTAAGGATGTTGAACCTACAGAAGCATCTCAACCCACCTTCGTGCTTGATACCATCTCTTGTAGACTTCGTCCCGACGACCATCCTTTAATTAGGATCTGGTTTGGGATCCCTTTTGAATATGAGCTCAAATTTTTCAATCCCAATGATCGAGCTTGCTCCCCTCCTTTAGGTCATATTTGCCTGTACACCGAGGCCCTTCGCACAGGACTTAGGCTGCCAATTCCTACTTTTGTAGTAGTCCTATTTAGGTTCTTAAACATCTCCTTTACTTTCATAGTGTTGAACTCTTTTTGATTCATCATAGGGTTCCTTTCTTTATGCATCATGGCCCATATCCGGCCCACTATCTCTCTGTTCTGCAATTTCTTTATCTTCAAACATCATCCCACCATCAAGGAATGGTGGTATGTCTCTCCCTAGTTTGGCAAGAAGGGGTTGTTTAAGGGCACCCCTTCTTTCATTCATAACTAGAAGGAGAAGTTCTTTTTTATTTCATGTATCTCTTTAGAATTAGGACTTTCTCCTTAGGGGAACATGAGAGATTCAGTCCACCAAGCTCTTGGACTATAGAAAGAAGATTGGGACTCGATTGACAAACTGAAGAACTATCAAGCTCCCCTAATTTTTGGGCTTCTAGATGATCAGACCTTGTTCAATCTCGATCTCAGCCCTCTTAATCTAGCAGGTAGTATCCTATAGCTAGTTAACTTTGCGTTATGTATGTTCTCTGACTCTAACTCTTATTATTCATAGAAATGATTCCAGAAGAGCAAAACTGTTTGGCAAAAAAAATCAAGTCCCTTAAGAGAAAGGGCAACTCTGCTGAAGAACCATTGAAGAAGGCTCGTGTTGAAGAGCCGAGCCGAGCCCGCCCGCACCAATCAAGCCATGCCTACCCCAGAACCCATCGCCGTCGTGCCAAGCTCGACGCTGCCTAATGAGGTCATCATCCCCATGCCTCCCAATCAGGAGGAAATTATCGAGGGGCAGAAGAAGAGGAAGGTCGTCAGGAACAAGGTTGGGAGGAAGGTTGGAAATTTCAACGGTAAGAGTTCTGGCCAAGAGCAGGCCTCCTTAGATGATCGAGAGGTCGTCCAATCTTTGATGAAAGAAAGCATTCTCTCCCTATCATCAAAAAAATGTTCGGAAGGAAAATGCGGAGAGATTTGATCAGTCCTTCGCTACCTATCTTGAGGTATTTGATCCTTCTGAACATGTTAAGATATTAAAGGTACTTTGAAGCTTTGACTTTATCTCTATTTTGTAGCTGGGACATTACCTATTCGCTCATTCAAAGGCAGCAGATCGTAGTCAAGTTGAGGCTTCCAAAGCCCTTCAAGAAGCCCAGGTAGAGGCCGAGAGGGTTCGGGCCGAGGCTGATAGCTTAAGAGTGGCCTCGGAGGTCCAAACTGCTGAGGTTGAGCATCTTCATGAGGTGCTAAAGAGGGAGGAGGAAGCAGTGGCAGGACTAAAGGCTGCCCTGACCTTGGCCAAGGAGGAGAAGAAAAAGATGGAAGAGGAGGTCGGCACTGAAAGGGAGCAGGCCATCGAAGATTTCAAGTCCTCTAAAGATATGGAGGACACTAAGATTGCCTTTGCCCGGGAGGCTTTTCTGGAAGGGTTTGAGATCTACATGAGGAGGGTTGCGAAGAACTTTCTAGAGGTAAATCTCGATCTTTTAATGGATGAACCCGATGATGAGGCTGGTGTTAGGAATGAGTCACAAAGTCAATCATCAGTCTATTGATGGTTGTACTACTTATTGTACTTATATATAAATTATTAATTAATAAAAGTTATTTTGATATTTTTCATCATAAATTATGTTGTCTTCTAAAGAACTCCTATGTTGTGATGAAATTCTTAGGACTATCTCAAATTCAACAAAGAAGGATTTATCATTTAGTCTTTAAAATTATTCATGACCAAATGATGCGTTGTAACTTAGGACGACAATGTTTATCGAGTATAGGTCATTATGTGCCATATAGATTGATTGTTCTCATAACCAAGGAGTGTTAAGACACTGGTATGGCATGCAAGTGAGATATATGGGTACATCTGCAATAAATGTGACTAACTCTAGAGCTTTTCTGCTATCAAAATTTGCTCTAATGGAATAAGGGTATAACTATCCCTCCAACTTGAGATCACTATGGTGACTTCCAAGAAACTCACTATGCTTTGGTGCCGGACTATCTAAATTTTTAATTTAGTGATGGATGGTTTCTAGGCATAGTTAAGTACTTGAGAAATTGGTGCATGTATCAAGATGGAATTGACCACTCCTAATTTCAGAAGTTGTATTCAATAGTATTTCAATTTAGCAAAGCCTTGGTCAGGGTAGTCCTTATGAGGGATCACAGGACTAATTGCTTTGAGACATGATTTGGATGTATCTTTTAGGATTGACAGTCAAACTCTAAAGTCATCCTATGCACAGAGGTTAAAGCGATGAATTATACGATAACCATATTCATGTAGGTTCTGAATGTTGCGATTGCGACTATTCGATCTATCCGGATGTCGAGTACCATTGCTAGATGGTCATCTTAATTAGTAGAAAAATTGATTTTTGTGCTACCCACTTAGGTCGAACTTATGGAATCACACACATTAGAGGTTTCTACCTGATCTGATGGCTGGTGAAGAGTCCCACTTGACTAGGACTCTATGGTCAAGAGTCCCATTAGACTAGGACTCTTCGATCGGGAGTCCTACTGGGTCAGGACACCGAGTCTCAATGTCTAGGAGTTTATGGTCAAGAGTCTCACTGAAGTAGGACTCTTTGACCAAGAGTCCTACTACTCTAAAACTTTGAATCCTACTTATTGGAGACTCTGAGATTGAGGGTTATGACTCTACAATCATGAGTTCTACTTGTTTCGGACATCAGGATCAAGAGTCCTACTGGTTTGCGACTCTTCAATTAAGAGTTTCATTTTGATGGGACTATTGTTCGGACATCCTCTAGATTTGGACTCTAAATTTAAGAGAGAATTTATTAGTGATTTGATTGCTAATTAACTTAATTTGATTGAGTAATTATTTTTAGGATCAAGTTCAATTGAATTTGATTCAGTTGGGTTTGATCCAATTAGGTTATGAGATGACCTAATCTTCGAGGAAGTATGATCCCTGATTTGATCAGGAGTTGGGCTTAATTAATTTTTGATTTGATTAGGATTTAACTAAGATTAATTGAGCCTAAATTAGTTAGATTTAATCTGGTCTAATTGGGCCTAACCAATTTGGATTGGGTTGGTTCAATTGGATGAGAGGTTTTAAGATTCGTTTGACCTAGTCTTGACAAGTGCCACATCATCCTTATTTGCACCATTCTATTCTCCACGAGAAAAGGTTTCTCATGAATGTTTTCCCATGCAAAGATGCTCATGCCCCTCCTTTCCACGTCCTTGAGAGATAAGGTAAGATTAGTTTCCATTCAAATTCAATTAGAGTTTGAATTTGAATGAAATAACTCCCTTATCTTACCTTTTCTCCATGCCACCTTCTCTTGTGTGCCCTCTATAAAATTCTTGAATTTTTTTCTAGGTGCATGTTTTTTTGAGACTCCTCTCCTATGGTACATGAGCCCTTCCATAGCCTAAGAAAAGATAAGAAAAAAATCTAAGAAGAATAATTGAGGGAAAAAACTTGGCGCAAGGGTTTGGGTGCTACACAGCCCTAGTTCATGATCTAGGGTTCTTATTTTGATTTTATAAGATCTGAGAGTCAGATCTTTACAAGAGTTTGTGGAGTGCTTTCTCATCCTCTCTTCTATCCCTGCTACTGATCTAGAGCATCCAAAGTTACGGTGGAGGGAGATCAAAATTGTTCGATCAGATCTAGCTGTTAGGAGCATTCTTCGTCGAGCTAGCACTCGGGAGGAGCTGATCAGGACCAAGAGCCTCATGTGGATGACCCATGGAGGTCAGACATTTGTTTAACTATGTCATGACTAGTGGACCTCCTAGACAATGATCAGATCATGGCGATCGACTACCCACATAAGGTATTGTGTTCTTAACACATAGAAGTAGTAAACTACTTACTGCATAGTTTTCCTTTTTAGATCTATATAAATACATGCATATTATGTTTCGATTCTTTTATGTAGGATTTATTAATCTGATATGATTAGTAATTAATTAATTAGATAAATTAATTTTTACAATAATTTTTGCTATTTTTGAAAAAGTTTTTGAAAGTAGTACTGCAAATCCTACACTGTTTTCTTCAAATGGTATTGAGTGATGGTTCGCTAAACATGATATTTTTGCATGTTTAGATTGATAATTTAGATTTGATCTAAATATTGATCTAATAATCTGATTAATTAGATCTAAAAATTAAAATCAAGATCGCACAGATTGAAGGTTGCCATGTTGTAGGGTTTACCCTCTATAGTGAAAAGGTTATCCTAGTACGTTGCTGATCTAAATAGTTAATTATAAAATCTTAGATCTGATCTAATATTTTTATGATCTGATTAAATTAGGCTTTAATCTAATTTTTTTATCGTGAATGCATGTTTAGATAGGATCTAAAGTTTGATTCATGATTTAGTATTATGTAGTGTACATAGTTTCAGATTAAACCCTACAACTAATGTTATTTGTGAATTGAGCCGATTTAATTTTAAAGTGAGTCGACTCAATTGGTGAATAATACTAAGTTAAAAAGAAGCTTTCAAAATTTTGAAAAATATTTTTGAAATGCCAAACCCTAACCCTTAGTCCATAACTTAATTAAAATTAAGTGAAATAATTTAGTATCTAGAATTATAAATTAAGACCCCAAGTCATTAATCATAAACTTGTGGATTATTGAGTTAGATAAATTAGGTCCATAAATTGGGTTAGACCTAAGGTTAGTTAAAGAATGAACTAATTTAGAGTAGTTGATTAAATCTAATTAAATATTAATTTAGATTAGGTCAAGGACTCTATAGACTCAATTACAATAGTTGTAGTTAATCAAGTCTGTTAGTGTGAAATCTGGTTGCCATCGGAGAAGTACTGGAGTCGGAGAAAATGAGGTCGCCGTCGGTGACCTGCAAAATAAGTCTCATCCAGAGCCCGGGGTGGTGGCTCCAGCAAGACCCTCCAATGGTCAAGTTAGCTTTTTCAGCCAACAGAAATGGAGTGCTCAGTCAAAAAAGTTGTAGAATTTTTGGAAGGAAGAAGAGAGCCTAGAGAAAACATATCTGAAAGATTCCTTTTATAGACGGAGCCTATAACAAATTGATAGTGATAGTCATAACTATCGGATAGTGGGCCGCTGGGGGCCATGTGGAGTTTATTACGAAAGATAGTGTTTGTTATCGTGAGGTGCCAGTCCGTTTGAGATTTGATAGTCAAAGTTTGGAGGGATGGGCATCAGTTGGTGATGACCTTTGAGCTGTATCAATTCTAGAGGAGTTCAGACTCCTCTAAGGTAGTTCGGGTGTAGGTCGGTTCATGCCATGTACGAGATCAGACTCACGCGGAGACCTTCCTGGATGACTGCGGGAAGTTCAATCACTAGAGGAGTCTAAAAGGAGTTCGACTGCTGGAGGAGTCTGGGAGGAGTTCGGCCATTGGAGGAAGAATTCTTGATTAAAGCTCTTTTGTGATTACCAATTACATTAGGCTAAGCATCAGATTGAACTTCGGCAAGAGCGGGGTTTATCCCCAATAATAGTCCCCCTACTCCCGAGTTCGATATTTGAAGGAAGGAAGGAAAAAAGGCGACAGCCGAAGCCCGGTCCTGGGTTCTCGCACTTATCAGGACGAGATGTTTTGGAATTTACCATGCTAGCACCGAAACTTTCTAAGGAGTCTGAAAAGATGGTCCTTCAAATCTTCCACCGAAACTCTGCCATAGGTATGATGCCATAAAGACTCTGCTCGTCGCCACTCCTCTATCATGATAAGTGGGACACGCAGTGCATGCAGATCGACTGAAGTCGATCCACAATCAAAACTGCTTCGGGTTATCTCTAGCTATATAAGGCCTTCTCCTATTGTTCGGAAGTCATCCCTGCCCAAGTTTTCTTCTTTCTTCGGCCCCCATTCACCTTCTTCCTGTGGGTCTCATCCTTCCCTCGCCTTCCTGAGCTCCGGACATACTTTCAATTGATCCTCATCATGTCCATCATTCTTTCATCCTCTCCGAATAGTTTAGGTTAGTTTCCTAACCCTTCTCTTAGGTTATTTGTGCTTATCATTTCTAGCTCCTTGTTTTACTATTTTTTTGGGAGGGGATTTCTTGGGGTTTATCTCAGTCCAAATGTCTTCCGAAACCTCCCACTCCATCGATTCGTGGAGCTCATCCGGACCGAGGTAGAACCAAGGAACATGTCCCACTCATCTTTTGCTCCAGACACCATCCCATCTGTCCTTACCCCAGATGATCTTTCTCTGATCCAAATCCAATATGGAGTCCCTTCAGAATATGACCTTGAACTCTCCAGCTCCGATGATTGGGTCAGTTCTCCTCTGATTGGTCGATTTTGTTTGTACTTAGAAGCTTTGTGTGCTGGGTTTAGACTCCCACTCTCCCCATTCGTAGTTGTCCTCTTCTAATTTTTAAACATCTCCTTCACATCTGTCATACTGAAATTCTTTCAGTTTGTCATAGATTTGTTAGATATATGTGCCCTAGAAGCCAGAATTGGCTGACACTTGTAATACACTTCTAGAGGCAAAATTATAATTTTAACTATAATCAATAAAATGGGTTATTCTCTATCACATATGTGTATTTAGTGTCTGTGATACATCCTTTGAGTTAATGGTAATGAAAATTCATATTTTCAAGAGTTGAAAATTTAAGACATGAATGTTAGATATATGTGCCCTAGAAGCCAGAATTGGCTGACACTTGTAATACACTTCTAGGGGCAAAATTATAATTTTGACTAAAATCAATAAAATGGGTTATTTTCTATCACATATGTGTATTTAGTGTCTGTGATACATCCTTTGAGTTAATGGTAATGATAATTCATATTTTCAAGAGTTGAAAATTTAAGACATGAATAATCATTATTAACTCATAAAATGCTCCCGACCATAGGATCATCACGAGGATGGTGATTGATCCGGAAGGTTGGTGTACAATCGCTTCTCTTTAGTAGATGAGTCTTGAGTCTACGGTGTGGAGACACCGGAGCGAGAGTACAGGTACTCGTTAGAGAACGAGGGCACTGAGCGTGACCACCTCGAGTAGTCATTAGGGAGTCTACCTTCTCGTCAATGACTGACTCGATGCTGCAGTAGTGTGTCTGGTTCTTTGACCTGAGGTGCATCGGCAGTTCACCTTGAGGGTGTTATAGTTTGACTACACCATTACTCGGTCTCCTAGCCATATGGAACCCTGAGGTGTATGTTGGCTATAGCATGTTCATTGTAGGAACTGGATTGCATCAAGATGGAATCTATCTACCTCGGTGGTAGAGGAGCAGCCCTATGATGATCATGAGAATCAAGTCCAGAAGTCCATGGCCATGGCAGAGTGAAATAATAGAAAGAGTTTCTATTTAGATTTTCACATTGGACTCGAATCGAATGATTACATCATATGACAGAGACTAGGGTTTGACGAGTTCACCTTAACCCTAATCTGATCGGGGCTCAAGATAGAAGAACTTAATCACACAGGTAGCTGCACCAAGAGGTTCGCATTCAGCTCTGATGGGTTGCCACCATATACTGCTAGGTGTCACTGGTGGATTTTGGGAGCAATTAGAATGATTTAGATGATCGATCATTCTAGCTGTTCGAATAGAAGAGTTCTGATCCATCGAAAGGAGTTTCGATGATGTCGATGATAGAGATCATGACATATCCCATTACCATACAGAACTGAACCTAACTGGGTCACACAAACAAGGGTTTGAATCTGGTGATCATCAATTGAACTGATCTAGTTCAATTGATCTGAATGAGATTCAATTAGGTTCAAGGAAAATCGTGCTAGCACTCGATTGAACCTAACGTTCTTCTTTTGCTATCATAAATAAGTTGTCCTGACTGAGCCAAAGGAGTTTGTGCTCAATCAGAGGCCTTCATATGGTCTGACTGGAGGTTGTCCAAGTCAGAAAAGGTTGTCTTATTTTGTAAGACATTACCTGCCATTTTTGGTCACCTGCCATTTCTTGTTCTTTGACTTTGGTCAAAAGTCTACCTTTGACTGGTCAAATGTTGACCATTGACACTTTGACTTTTGACCACATGTCATGCACCTATTGGAGAGCTGGTGGGGGCCTGTCCCCCTACCAGAACCTGGCAAGGAGGAGGGCGCACGCCACCCTTGGCGTGTGCCCAAGTTGGAGGCGCCTAGGAGTCCTTGTTGGACAAGGGACTCCATCTCCTTTTTGGATTCCAATTAGAGTTCTCCTAAGAACCAACTTTGACTGGTCTTAGGCACCCTCTAAGGAGGAATCCAGGGGACTCTATTCCCACCAATCAGATTTAGATCTGATTTCACAAAGGGTTGTGATTGGTTGGGAAGAAGAGGAGTTGGATCACAGCTTAGTCTATAAATAAGACCCTGCGCCCAACTCAGATTAAATGAGATTCAAGAGATTGAAAAATTCAATTTCCCATGCCCCAAGGCTGCCTCTCCCCTCCTTCCTCCATGCCAAACCATCCTTCTCCCTCTCCTCTCCACGTCCAAAAGGAGTTTTGGACCTTGGTTGGTGCGATCCAGATCAAAGAAAGGCGATCAAAAAGCTAGAAGGCTGCGCTGCTGCAAAGGACGACTGCTGATCTTCAAAAGGAGTTTTGAAGATCCTCCAGATCAGATCCAGATCTAATTTTTGGAGATGTGATAGAGAAGAAGAGGATCTCTAGATCCAGCCTGAGTGGATACCGGTAGAGGCCAGGCACTTGCGTGGCTAGATCCAGAACCTTCCGCTGCATACAGGATCATCAACGGGTAATAGGATTACCCAATCAAGGTAAATTAAATTTGATTTAATTTATCTTTTAATTTTATTTTATTAAAATAATAAGAATTAGATCTAAAATATCTCAAGATCTGATTAGGATCAAGAAAGAAAAATTTTTGAAATATATCTCTTGATCTGATCAGATCTGAACGAACCTGGTCCGGGAAAATCAGGATTTTCCTTCAACTGGTATCAGAGCCAAGGTTCTAAAAGTATTTAGATCTAATTTTAAATTTATTTTAATTAAAAAATAAGTGAATTTTAGATGTCACATGAGATGTGATCAGATCTAAAATCAGAAAAAATTAAAATTAAATGATTTGGATCTAAGATTAGAAAATATGCATGACTAGTTCTAAAATAGAATAGTTCTATAGAATAGTCTTGCATGTTTTTGAATTTAATTTGATTAAATCATATTTTAGATCTATTTATTTACTATTTTTTGATATTATAATTATTATAATAACATCTAAAAAATAGTAAATAAAAATTATTTAATTTTAAATATCATATGAGATATGATTGATGCATGTCTAGACTAGTTGTAGAATAGTTCTACATAATTGTCTAGATTAGAATTTATTTTGATTAGATCAATTTAAATCTAATTTTTTAGATTATTATGAGATAATTTAGATCTGAAAAATATGCATGATTCGATACATGAGATGTATGCAAAATATGCCATGATTAGATCTAATTTGTATATGAGATATATGATATAGATCTAAAACTATTTTGTAGTATTGCATGTTCCTGATTAAGGCGTTCCTCTTGGCCGTCCGGTCATAAGAATGAAGAAGGGTTTAAAGGCCCTCTCTTTCCCATTCGATGGGGTGTTCTTATGATGTGTAGGGGTGCTGCGTGTTCGTCCTTAATCAGAAATCCAAAACTTACTTTCTGCAAAACCCTAGATCCTGAAACCCTAGGATTTATTGTGCATATTTTGTTTATGAACCCTACTTAATTAAGAAATTAAGATTATGGAAATATTAATTAGGTCTAAAATTGAGAATTTTAGATCTAAGACATATTCATAATACTGGGTTCGGGCTTGGGTAGCTCAATTAGGTCTAAGCGGTTGATCAAACCGAATCAAGAGTTGGTTAGATGGGATCAACAATGCTTAAATTGACCAGCCTAATAGGATTAAGTCTGGGTCAAGATCGAGTCACGATCAAGCAAGACCTAATTAGGCTCAGAGGTTAGAGTCTGGATTGTAGGCTAACCCAATTGGTTCTGACTCAACAATTTGGTGTCTAAGGTAAGTTTGGCACATACGACCGACTGGTTTTTAATTGGAAGCTACTCGACCTGAATGCATTCTTGTACGAGTTAATGGCATATTCCTTCCACCGGTCTCACTTACCTGGCCATATCTGTTGACACAGTTCTGATCTGAGGTGGTCAATAATCCGAGCTAACCCATGCCACTAGGTTAGTCATAATTGTTATGACTATGACAAGTCTAGTTTAATGAGACCTGAATCAATTCTCCCTAAGAAAAGATTAAGTCTGAGGTCTTCCACCATTGTAGATGTGCGGGCCCTTCCCGGGGTTGATTGTTCTCGGCTGGATACAGTGGCTCAGTTGCACCGAAAAGATGCAACCATGTCTATTAGGCATTGGATGCTATGGGCTGGAGGATGAGTTGGGCTCAATATTTTGGATACGGTGAGAGACTCAATTAGGAATCCAGTCTATGCAAATGGTGGGTCTGACTTAACTAAGAAGTGGATCAATATTTCGGATACGGTGAGATTCATGAATTAGAGACCAAGTTTGGGTGCACCATGATTAGAGAATCATTGAACAAGAGTTGTTCACTCATTGGCTAACCCATCACCAATAACTGTTAGGTGAGGTGATGAGTCAGTTGGTGAGACCGCACCACCCACTAGAAATCATTAATCATGGAGATTTTTGCATCTCTACAGAGGGAGTGTAGGGATCCGAGAAAATAGTGGGAGCTAATTTGTTTAAAAATAAAATTCCTAAATAAATTGGTCAAGTCATAATTACAGTATCTAACTAGAATCTTTGACTCTCTACAGAAAAATGTCTGCGTCCAACCCATTAGGCACGTATCCTGGACACACATAGACTGACTGGACCCAATTATAAAGATTGGCTCAGGAACTACAAAATTATTTTGGGTTTCGAGAAGTTAACCCATGTATTGGACCAGGACCCTCCCACCTTACCAGCCCGTCCATCCATTGAACAGAGAGCATCTCTGGAAAAATGGATAGACGAAGATAATAAGGCCAGATATTACATGTTGGGCTCGATGTCTGATGAGCTCCAGCGCCAACATGAAGATATCGGGACTGCTCGCCAAATGTTGGCTCACCTGCAGGAGATGTTTGGTGAACAGAGTCGCGCAGCCAAATATCAAGTCACGAAATGACTTTTTAAGGCTAAGATGCGTGATGGGCAGTCAGTCCAAGATCACTGTCTGACAATGATCAAGGACATGGAAGAGCTTGAGAAGCTCGGTGTGAAGTTAGACTTGGACCTGCAGAATGATATTATTCTGCAATCCTTGACTGATGCATATGGGCAATTCATCATGAATTACCACATGCATAAACTTCAAAATTCCTTGGCCGAATTAATGAATATGCTGGTTACCGCTGAGCTTTCTATGAAAGGTTCTAAAGGCTCAGTTCTTGCTATGGAACGGACTTCTTCCAAAAGAAAGTCTTATGGAAAGAAAAAGAAGTCTGTGAAAAAGCAAAAGGTGGAAGGAGCAAAGAAGAAGAAGGCAGAGCCGAAGAAAAAGGCCGATGGCAAAGGAAAGTGTTTCCATTGCAACAGCGACGGCCATTGGAAGCGGAACTGCCCTACTTACCTGGCCACCCTGAAGAACAAGAAGGAAGGTCCTTCTGGAGGTATGCTCATTATTCGAGCAAAACGTGAATGCCAAACGACCTAGGGATAGTCCAAACGACAGATATCTATGGCACCTGAGATTAGGTCATATAGCAGAAGATAGGATCAACAAATTGGAGAAAAATGGGCTATTGAGTCCATTGACTTCCGAGTCATATCCAACTTGTGAATCTTGTCTTCAAGGCAAAATGACTAAACTCCCTTTTGTTGGACATGGGGAGAGGGCCACAGATCTCCTTGCCCTAGTACATACTGATGTGTGCGGCCCATTTGATGTGCCGGCTAGAGGCAATTTTGTCTACTTCATTACCTTTACCGATGATCTGTCTAGGTATGGGTATGTGTATCTTATGAGACACAAGTCTGAAGCTTTTGAAAAGTTCAAAGAATTCAGACA
>QRFJ01003542.1:0-78182 GCA_006176705.1 Cocos nucifera
ATCATCGGTAAAGGTAATGAAGTAGACAAAATTGCCTCTAGCCGGCACATCAAATGGGCCGCACACACATCAGTATGTACTAGGGCAAGGAGATCTGTGGCCCTCTCCCCATGTCCAACAAAAGGGAGTTTAGTCATTTTGCCTTGAAGACAAGATTCACAAGTTGGATATGACTCGAAAGTCAATGGACTCAATAGCCCATTTTTCTCCAATTTGTTGATCCTATCTTCTGCTATATGACCTAATCTCAGGTGCCATAGATATCTGTCGTTTGGACTATCCCTAGGTCGTTTGGCATTCACGTTTTGCTCGATAGTTAGAATAGAAAATGCATTTAATAAGGAAACCATTTGCAATTTTATTTCTTTCATAAAGAATGTTACAATGGTCCTTAAAGAAGGTGAATCACATAACCTTCTTGTGCTAAGCATGAAATAGAAATCAAATTCCTGCTAGCTGCAGGCACATAATAACAGTCTTTCAAAACTAAGTCTAAACCAGATGGTAATCGAAGAGGGTATGTTCCTACGGCTACTGCAACAACTCTTGCTCCATTACCGTGCGTAGGATCATGTCTCCATCCCTCAACCTCCTACTATCCTCAAGACCCTGCATAGAAAGTGCACAGATGAGCACTAGAACCAGAGTCAAGCACCCAACTGGATGCAGAAGAAACCGTAAGGTTAGACTCAATAACGAGCATACCTTCAGAAGGACCTTCCTTCTTGTTCTTCAGGGTGGCCAGGTAAGTAGGGCAGTTCCGCTTCCAATGGCCGTCGCTGTTGCAATGGAAACACTTTCCTTTGACCATCGGCCTTCTTCTTCGGCTTCTGCCTTCTTCTTCTTTGATCCTTCCACCTTTTGCTTTTTCACAGACTTCTTTTTCTTTCCATAAGACTTTCTTTTGGAAGAAGTCCGTTCCATAGCAAGAACTGAGCCTTTAGAACCTTTCATAGAAAGCTCAGCGGTAACCAGCATATTCATTAACTCGGCCAAGGAATTCTGAAGTTTATGCATGTGGTAATTCATGATGAATTGCCCATATGCATCAGTCAAGGATTGCAGAATAATATCGTTCTGCAGGTCCAAGTCCAACTTCACACCGAGCTTCTCAAGCTCTTCCATGTCCTTGATCATTGTCAGACAGTGATCTTGGACTGACTGCCCATCACGCATCTTAGCCTTAAAAAGTCATTTCGTGACTTGATATTTGGCTGCGCGACTCTGTTCACCAAACATCTCCTGTAGGTGAGCCAACATTTGGCGAGCAGTCCCGATATCTTCATGTTGGCGCTGGAGCTCATCAGACATCGAGCCCAACATGTAATATCTGGCCTTATTATCTTCGTCTAATCCATTTTTCCAGAGATGCTCTCTATTCAACAGATGGACGGGCTGGTAAGGTGGGAGGGTCCTGGTCCAAAACATGGGTTAACTTCTCGGAACCCAAAATAATTTTGTAGTTCCTGAGCCAATCTTTATAATTGGGTCCAGTCAGTCTATGTGTGTCCAGGATACGTGCCAATGGGTTGGACGCAGACATTTTTCCTGTAGAGAGTCAAAGATTCTAGTTAGATACTGTAATTTTGACTTGACCAATTTATTTAGGAATTTTATTTTTAAACAAATTAGCTCCCACTATTTTCTCGGATCCCTACACTCCCTCTGTAGAGATGCAAAAATCTCCACGATTAATGATTTCTAGTGGGTGGTGCGGTCTCACCAACTGACTCATCACCTCACCTAACAGTTATTGGTGATGGGTTAGCCAATGAGTGAACAACTCTTGTTCAATGATTCTCTAATCATGGTGCACCCAAACTTGGTCTCTAATTCATGAATCTCACCGTATCCGGAATATTGATCCACTCCTTAGTTAAGTCAGACCCACCATTTGCATAGACTGGGTTCCTAATTGAGTCTCTCACCGTATCCGGAATATTGAGCCCAACTCATCCTCCAGCCCATAGCATCCAATGCCTAATAGACATGGTTGCATCTCTTTTTGGTGCAACTGAGCCACTGTATCCAGCCGAGAACAATCAACCCCGGGAAGGGCCCGCACATCTACAATGGTGGAAGACCTCAGACTTAATCTTTTCTTAGGGAGAATTGATTCAGGTCTCATTAAACTAGACTTGGCATTAGTCATAACAATTATGACTAACCTAGTGGCATGGGTTAGCTCGGATTATTGACCACCTTAGATCAGAACTGTGTCAACAGATATGGCCAGGTAAGTGAGATCGGTGGAAGGAATATGCCATTAACTCGTACAAGAACGCATTCAGGTCGAGTAGCTTCCAATTAAAAATCAGTCGGTCGTATGTGCCAAACTTACCTTAGACACCAAATTGTTGAGCCAGAACCAATTGGGTTAGCCTACAATCCAGACTCTAACCTCTGAGCCTAATTAGGTCTTGCTTGATCGTGACTCGATCTTGACCCAGACTTAATCCTATTAGGCTGGTCAATTTAAGCATTGTTGATCCCATCTAACCAACTCTTGATTCGGTTTGATCAACCACTTAGACCTAATTGAGCTACCCAAGCCCGAACCCAGTATTATGAATATGTCTTAGATCTAAAATTCTCAATTTTAGACCTAATTAATATTTCATAAACTTAATTCTTAATTAAGTAGGGTTCATAAATAAAATATGCACAATAAATCCTAGGGTTTCAGGATCTAGGGTTTTGCAGAAAGTAAGTTTTGGGTTTCTGATTAAGGACGAACACGCAGCACCCCTACACATCATAAGAACACCCCATCGAATGGAAGAGAGGGCCTTTAAACCCTTCTTCGTTCTTATGACCGGACGGCCAAGAGGAACGCCTTAATCAGGAACATTCAATACTACAAAATAGTTTTAGATCTATATCATATATCTCATATATAAATTAGATCTAATCATGGCATATTTTGCATACATCTCATGTATCAAATCATGCATATTTTCAGATCTAAATTATCTCATAATAATCTAAAAAAATTAGATTTAAATTGATCTAATCAAAATAAATTCTAATCTAGACAATTATGTAGAACTATTCTACAACTAGTCTAGACATGCATCAATCATATCTCATATGATATTCAAAAATTAAATAATTTTATTTGCTATTTTTTAGATGTTATTATAACACTTATAATATCAAAAAATAGTAAATAAAAGATCTAAAATATGATTTAATCAGATTAAATCAAAAACATGCAAGACTATTCTATAGAACTATTCTATTCTAGAACTAGTCATGCATATCTTCTAATCTTAGATCCAAATCATTTAATTTTAATTTTTTCTAATTTTAGATCTGATCACATCTCATGTGACATTTCTGAAATCACTTATTTTTTAATTAAAATAAATTTAAAATCAGATCTAAATATTTTTAGAACCATGGCTCTGATACCAGTTGAAGGAAATCCTGATTTTCCCGGTCCAGGTTCGTTCAGATCTGATCAGATCAAGAGATATATTTTAAAAAAATTTTTCTTTGATCTAAATCAGATCTTGATATGTTTCAGATCTGATTCTTATTATTTTAATAAATAAAATAAAATAAAGAATAAATTAAATCAAATTTAATTTACCTGATTTGGGTAATCCTATTACCCTGTTGATGATCCTGTATTGCAGCGGAAGGTTCTGGATCTAGCCACGCAAGCGCCTGGCCTCTACCGGTATCCACTCAGGCTTGGATCTGGAGATCCTCTTCTTCTCTATCACATCTCCAAAAATCAGATCTGGATCTGATCTGGAGGATCTTCAAAACTCCTTTTGAAGATCAGCAGTCGTCCTTTGCAGCAGCGCAGCCTTCTTGCTTTTGATCGCCTTTCTTTGATCTGGAATCGCACCAACCAAGGTCCAAAACTCCTTTTGGATGTGGAGAGCAAGGGGAGAAGAGGTTTGGCATGGAGGAAGAGGGAAGAGGCAGCCTTGGGGCATGGGGTTTCTCTTCTTCATCAGAATCTGAGTTGGGCGCAGGGTCTTATTTATAGACTAAGCGTGATCCAACTCCTCTTCCTTCCCAACCAATCACAACCCTTTGTGAAATCAGATCTAAATCTTGATTGGTGGGAATAGAGTCCCCTGGATTCCTCCTTAGAGGGTGCCTAAGACCAGTCAAAGTTGGTTCTTAGGGAGAACTCTAATTGGAATCCAAAAAGGAGATGGAGTCCTTGTCCAACAAGGACTCCTAGGCGCCTCCAACTTGGGCACACGCCAAGGGTGGCGTGCGCCCTTCTCCTTGCCAGGTTCTGGCAGGGGACAGGCCCCCACCAGCTCTCCAATAGGTGCATGACATGTGGTCAAAAGTCAAAGTATCAATGGTCAATGTTTGACCAGTCAAAGGTAGACTTTTGACCAAAGTCAAAGAACAAGAAATGGCAGGTGACCAAAAATGGCAGGTAATGTCTTACAAAATAAGACAACCTATTTTCTGACTTGGACAACCTCCAGTCAGACCATATGAAGGCCTCTGATTGAGCACAAACTCCTTTGGCTCAGACAGGACAACTTATTTATGATAGTAAAAGAAGAACGTTAGGTTCAATCGAGTGCTAGCACGATTTCCTTGAACCTAATTGAATCTCATTCAGATCAATTGAACTAGATCAGTTCAATTGATGATCACCAGATTCAAACCCTTGTTTGTGTGACCCAGTTAGGTTCAGTTCTGTATATGGTAATGGGATATGTCATGATCTCTATCATCGACATCATCGAAACTCCTTTCGATGGATCAGAACTCTTCTGATTCGAACAGCTAGAATGATCGATCATCTAAATCATTCTAATTGCTCCCAAAATCCACCAGTGACACCTAGCAGTATATGGTGGCAACCCATCAGAGCTGAATGCGAACCTCTTGGTGCAGCTACCTGTGTGATTAAGTTCTTCTATCTTGAGCCCCGATCAGATTAGGGTTAAGGTGAACTCGTCAAACCCTAGTCTCTCTGTCATATGATGTAATCATTCGATTCGAAGTCCAATGTGAAAATCTAAATAGAAACTCTTTCTATTATTTCACTCTACCATGGCCATGGGATTTCTGGACTTGATTCTCATGATCATCATAGGGCTGCTCCTCTACCACCGAGGTAGATAGATTCCATCTTGATGCCATCCAGTTCCTACAATGAACATGCTATAGCCAACATACACCTCAGGGTTCCATATGGCTAGGAGACCGAGTAATGGTGTAGTCAAACTATAACACCCTCAAGGTGAACTGCCGATGCACCTCAGGTCAAAGAACCAGACACACTACTGCAGCATCGAGTCAGTCATTGACGAGAAGGTAGACTCCCTAATGACTACTCGAGGTGGTCACGCTCAGTGCCCTCGTTCTCTAACGAGTACCTGTACTCTCGCTCCGGTGTCTCCACACCGTAGACTCAAGACTCATCTACTAAAGAGAAGCGATTGTACACCAACCTTCCGGATCAATCACCATCCTCGTGATGATCCTATGGTCGAAAGCAATTTATGAGTTAATAATGATTATTCATGTCTTAAATTTTCAACTCTTGAAAATATGAATTATCATTATCCATTAACTCAAAGGATGTATCACAGACACTAAATACACATATGTGATAGAAAATAACCCATTTTATTGATATTAGTCAAAATTATAATTTTGCCCCTAGAAGTGTATTACAAGTGTCAGCCAATTCTGGCTTCTAGGGCACATATATCTAACACAAGCAACCCTAGAGTCCCATCTGTATGGGAGCTGATGCATGCTAATCTATAGCTATGGCAAGTGCACCAGTCGATCAAGTAATAAAGTAATGAGTAGAGTATCATCCCTAGAGGATTGAAAAATAAGTACTGAAAAGCTCTTTCCTATGCTTTATTTAGAAGATCGATTTATGAGAATAAGAAATTAAAGAACAAAATAAAGAAATAATTAAAAATTGTTAAGGAAATAGAGAGAGTGTAATTATTAGGATTTTAAACTTAAGAGCAATAGGTTACTAAGGCAATCGGTTCACCAACTCAGTCAATACAATATTCAGGTTATTAGATTAATTTTATTTCATGTGACGGTGGAGTCTCCTAATTTATTCACTATCCCTTTGGTTCCAGGCATAGCAAAACTATCAATATTTATTAATTATCCTTTTGGTCCAGGTGTAATTTAAATAAATATTAATGCATTAAGTTTTGTGAAACCCTCTAATTAAAATACGCTGCGTCCAAAGCGCACTAAAATTTTTGCATGCATATGAATTCTAATTTGATTCATAATACAAGGTATATAATCAAGAAGCAATAACATAGATGTACTTGGTACGTATCATCTATATTCATCAGATCAATATGAAGATGGTCAGTAATCTAAAAGCATTAAGATCAAATTTATATACTCCTCATGAATAAAATTTAAAATTAAAAATAAATCATACTGAATATTGCATCAAAAGAGTGGCTACACCATAGTCTTAGTAAAAGAAAATTTAGTTCATGATAACAAGTCCAAAAATAATAAATAAAATAAAAGCCATGAAGAAATTATACTATTTATTTGCTGAAATTGGTTGTCCATTGCTCTTGGTGTGGAAAACTCGATGAAGAAGAAGAAAAGCCCCTTGATCGATGTCCTGATTGTCGGAAGAAGAAAAGAAGAAGAAAGAAAAATAAGAAAAAGCTCTTTCTCTTCTCTCTCCCTTAAAACTCTCAAACCCTCTCTAAAATCTCTCTCTATTTTTCTCTATTACTCTCTGTTACTGTTCTAAAACTCTCTCTCTCGGTAGCAACAGCAACAGGGTCATTAAATAGGCTAAGGAGAAGAGTTTCTATCAAAATCCCCTAGAAAAACTTAGAAGAATTGGGTTTAAAACTCCTAACACAACTCAGATTGAAATCTGGATCATTCTGACCATTGGATGATGATCAAACGGGCCAAAAACCACTAAAAAATTGATTTAAAAACCCAAATCAAGTCGAAATTTGTTTGGACCGTTAGATCAGCCTTGAAGATCAAATCTAGATAGTTAGATCATGCACAGAAGAGCTTCAGACATTAGTTAAAAATTGGGATGAACCTCAACCATTGGATGTCGACTGAGAGCTGCATCTGCCATTTGTCAGCGCGTAGATTTCAGTCATTCGATCAAATCTCAGAGAATAGCATCCATTGGATCAGGCAAAATTCTCAGAATACCCTCTGTAGACCGTGCACGAGCCTAACGTTACGTGGTCCGCCGCTACCTTTAGCCAATTGGAGCATGCTTATCCTTGTGAAATCTTCGAAATGCCCTCGCCTGGTCACTGTAGCGGTCCATCGTGCACTGCAAAAAATTCTGATGTCAGTGCGGTGTAAGCGTGGTGTCAATGGGTGGTCGATCTAAGTGCAGTCAAGTTGAGCGATCTACTGAGCCAATTTTTTAGAGCCGATTTGAACTGAACCGACCGGCTTTTTTTTTTAAAATCATTTCCTTTGAAATTCAATTTTGGACTCATTTGAAGTCTGTTTTGCTTAAAATTTATTTCATCTGATCCAGAAAAATAAGATCTTCATATTGGTGGCTTTTTATCTACATAAAATTAACAAAAATATTAATTTTTTAAAAATAAATTAATTTATTTTATAATTTAATATTTTTACTAGTGTATTTTTATCACTTATCACATCCCCCAACTTAGTCATTGCTAGTCCCTTAGCAATGCTTTATTTAATACCATGTTTTAATAAGATCATCTATCAAAAAGATAAATCTAGAGTTAAAGATCAAAAAGTTTAGAAAATACTGCACTAACTAAGCATTGAGCTTCAGAAGCAAATTTTTCAGTCAATACAATTAAAAACTTTCTTAGAGTACATCAAAGATCTATAGCACTTGTGTTGGTGATGACTAACTTTAGCATTTCAGTATTAAATTTAAAAGGAACAAAAGTATCCTCTCTTATCACCTATTTTGGTCAATTTTCTATACATTCTCAATTTTATACTCATGAATTAAGGTAGCTTTCACACTGCCTTTTCATTTTTTTTTTTTTGTGCTGAGCATCCTGGCCTTTCCCTTCCACCGTTTTACGTGAATTTTCACACTTGACCTAGGTGCAGAGATCCAGTTACTAGGCTTTGGGCAATCCACATATACTCTATCTTTTGCACTTTATTTTTAGGCAGGTAGCTCTTTTCCTTAAATTCAAGTTTTTTTGATTAGAATGTATATTAATTACCAATTTTCAGTGATAATTGAATCCTCAGTTGGCCTTATAATCAATACCTACTTTGCCTTGTTAGTGTGCATGTGCAATTAGAAGTGCTAATAGTCTTTTAATGATCCTAAGTAGGCTGCTAAAAGTCTGACCAACTAATCTACTTCTTTAACTTGTTACATTCATTAGCAGATACTTCTATCTTTTATCACTTGTCCAGTCTATCTTGCTCAAAATTTTCTTCTTGACACATAGTTTATTTTTATTTATTTTTATTTTTTTTATCCCCCAACTTATTCTATACTACCTCAGTGGAGAAAGAAAAATAAATGGTGCAATAAAGGACAGGAAGGAATACACCTAATTTGGTTCAGTCTGGTTCTTTGAAGCTTTGAAATTTTGCTTGAGCTCTCATTGATTTTTCTCTGCAAAATTGAAAATACACACCAAAGTAGTAAAAGAGCAACAATAAATTACTGAAAAATAAAAGGAAAAAAAAAATGATCAAAACTAAAAAGAAAAGAAATAACCTATCTAATAAGTTCTGATTTATAGTCTTCAGCTTGACTTTCTTTGAGTTCTAAGTTGAATCAATCCGGTGCAACTTTAATTGGAATACTTTAATATTTGATCGAGCTCTCTTTCAATTGGACATTGCTAGCTTTTATAGTCTCAAACCTATTTTCTACAGAATTCTCATATACTGAATTATCAATAATATCAATTAGAAAATAAGTTTGATTATCATCAGGATGTTTAGTATCTTTGAAAATATTAAAAGTAACTTGTTCATCTTGGACTCTAAGAATTAATTTTTCTTGTTGAACATCTATTAAAGCTCCTCCAGTAGCTAAAAAGGGTCTCCCTAAAATAAGGGGTACATCATAATCTTCTTTCATATCAAGAACAATAAAATCAATAGAAAAAATAAACTTGTTTACCTTTACCAAGACATCCTCCACTATACCTCTTGGATATTTGAATGGATCTATCGGCTAATTGAAGAGTAATAGTGGTAGGCTTTGGTTCTCCTAGACCCAGCTTCCTAAAAATAGAAAAAGGCATGAGATTAATACTTGCTCCTAAATCACATAAAACTTTATCAAAACTACAATCACCAATAATGCAAGGGATAGTAAAACTCCCTGGATCTTTTAGCTTCTATGGTAATTTATTTTGAAGTATTGCTGAGCATTCTTCATTCAAATTTATTCTCTCATGCTCCTTCAGCTTTTTCTTATTTGTTAGAATTTCTTTGAGAAACTTGGCATACCTGGGCATTTGAGTAATAGCATCTACAAAAGGAAATATTAATATGTAAATTCTTTAAAATTTTGAAAAAGTTAGAAAATTCCTTATCTGGATGCTGTATTTGTCTCTCTGGGAATGGTAGTGGCGGCACGTAGGGCTTCACATTTGGATCGGCAAACGTATACCTGGAGACCATCCATCTGCTTTGTTTTGGTGACTTATTTGTAGTTGGCTCTTCAGTCTCTTTCTTCTGATGTGGCTCCTCCAGCTTTGTACCACTTCTTAGGGTGATAGCATTGACTTGCTCCCTTGGATTGGTCTCCGTGTTGCTGGGCAAGGATCCCTTGAGGTCTCTCGGAGATTATCTTAGCCATTTGACCTATTTGCATCTCCAAGTTTCGAATTGCTGCTGCTTTGGTCCTGCCTAAGTTTGGCTTTCCAAATTTTTTATAGTTGCTTCTTGGTTTTGCATAAATTTGACCATCAGCTCTTCCATGTTGGACTTCTTTTCAGGTACTTGGAATCCCGGGGGTGGCTGTTGTGCTGCATTTTGATTGCTCCATGAGAAATTTGGGTGCTGCCTCCACCCTTGATTGTATGTGTTGGAGTAGGGATTGTTTTGTTGCGGCCTGAAAAAATTACCAACATAATTAGCTGTATCAGTTGCTTTTAGCAAAAGGATTATCCTGTCTGGCAATTGCTCGTATCGTGTCCTCCTCCACATAGGTCATAAGTGATGCTCTGAACATGCATAGCTATTTCCCTTTAAGTTGTTGACTTCGGCTCTAAGGGCTGCAATTTCAGCTAGTAAGGTTGGCACGCAATCTACTCCCTGCACAGCTGCTGAGTCTTTTTGGCATCATGCATTCTGTCTGCCACTTGATAGCTATTTGATGCCATCTCATCGATCAGATCGAAGGCTTCTTCCTCCATTTTTTGGTTAATGGTATTCCTCCTGCTGCTGCATCAATCATAGAATGATTAGTAGGAGATAAACCATTATATAGAAAGTTTGTACCTGAAGCCATACGGATAGTTGATGATGTGGACATCTCCTCAGCAGTTTCTTGAAATGCTCCCAAGCCTCATATAGTGTCTCCATGTCCATCTGCATAAAAGAAGTGATATCGTTGCGCATCTTGGCAGTCTTGGAAGGTGGAAAGTACTTGGCTAAGAATTTTTGGGCTAGGACATCCCAAGTTGTGATAGAACCTGCAGGAAGAGAATGAAGCCAACTTTTAGCTTTGTCCCATAAAGAGAAAGGAAATAACCTTAATCTAATAGCATCATCCGACACCCCATTAATTTTAAAAGTATCACAAAGTTCAAGAAAATTAGAAATATGGGCATTCGGATCATCATGCACGTGTCCACTGAATTGGACAGTTGATTGAATCATCTGGATCATCGTCGATTTTATTTCAAAGTTGTTTGCTCGTACAGACGGTCTCCTGATGCTCGAAGCTGCATCGGCTATAGATGGTGTGATGTAATCATTTAATGGATGATGTACTGGTCGAATAGCTTCATGCTGTCCCTTCAGTTCGCCATATCCAATCCTAGATTGATGTCGTTAGGATCTTCAGCTGCCATGTTTCTTTCTTGTTGTAGTCTTCTAATGGTCCTTTCAATTTTTGGATCTAAAGGTAGTAAGTTACTATGTCCAGTACGTGTCATGCACTGAACAAATTTTTTAAAATTAAAGTAATAATAAAAATTAAAAATAAAATTTCTAAAGTAAAGCTAGGATCAAAATTTTAATATTATTTTAGACACAATCCCCGACAACGGTGCCAAAAACTTGATGCATGCTAATCTATAGCTATGGCAAGTGCACCAGTCGATCAAGTAATAAAGTAAATGAGTAGAGTATCATCCCTAGAGGATTGAAAAATAAGTACTGAAAAGCTCTTTCCTATGCTTTATTTAGAAGATCGATTTATGAGAATAAGAAATTAAAAAATAAAATAAAAAAATAATTAAAAATTTTAAAAAAATAGAGAGAGTGTAATTATTAGGATTTTAAACTTAAGAGCAATGGATTACTAAGGCAATCGGTTCACCAACTCAGTCAATACAATATTTAGGTTATTAGATTAATTTTATTTCATGTGATGGTGGAGTCTCCTAATTTATTCACTATCCTTTGGTCCAGACGTAGCAAAATTATCAATATTTATTAATTATCCTTTGGTCCAGGTATAATTTAAATAAATATCAATGCATTAAATTTTATGAAATTCTTTAATTAAAATATGCTGCATCCAAAGTGCACTAAAATTTCTGCATGCATATGAATTCTAATTCAATTCATAATACAAGGTATATAATCAAGAAGCAATAACATAGGTGTACTTGGTCCGTATCATCTATGTTCATCAAATCAATTAGAAGATGGCCAATAATCTAAAAGCATTATGATCAGATTTATATACTCCTCATAAATAAAATTTAAAATTAAAAATAAATCATACTGAATATTGCATCAAAAGAATGGCTACACCTTAGCTTTAATAAAAGAAAATTTAGTTCATGATAACAAGTTCAAAAACAACAAATAAAATAAAAAGCATGAAAAAATTAGACTATTTATTTGCTGAAATTAATTATCCGTTGCTCTTGGTGTGGAAAACTCAATAAAGAAGAAGAGAAGTCCCTTGATCGACTGATTGTCGGAAGAATAAAGAAAAATAAGAAAAAGCTCTTTCTCTTCTATTTGTCTTAAAACTCTCAAATCCTCTCTAAAATCTCTCTAAAGATCTCTCTCTATTTTTCTCTATTACTCTCTGTTACTATTCTAAAACTCTCTCCCTCGACAGCAACAGCAACAAGGTCTTTAAATAGGCTAAGGAGAAGAGTTTCTATCGAAATCCCCCAAAAAATTCTGGAAGAATTGGGTTTAAAACTCCTAACATAACTCAGATTGAAATCTAGATCATTCTGACCATTGGATGATGATCAAATAGGCCAAAAACCACTCAAAAATTGATTTAAAAATCCAAATCAAGTCGAAATTCATTTGGACCGTTGGATCAGCCTTGAAGATCGAATTTGGGCCATCAAATCATGCACAGGAGAGCTTCAGACATTAGTTAAAAATCGGGATGAACCTCAACCATTGGATCTCGATTGGGAGCTGCATCCACCGTTCGTCAGTGCATAGATTTCAGTCATTTGATCAAATCCCAGAGAACAGCATCCATCGGATCAAGCAAAATTTCTAGAATACCCTTTGTAGACCATGCACGAGCGCAGTGTTGCATGGACTGCCACTTTCTTCAGCCAATCGGAGTACACTTATCCCCATGAAATCCCCGAAATGCCCTCGCCTGGTCACTGTAGCGGTCTATCGTGTGTCACAAAAAATTCTGATGTTAGCATGGCGTAAGCGTAGCATCAGTGGGCGGATGGTCTGAGCATGGTCAGGCTGGGCAGTCTACTGAGCCAATTTTTCTTAGCCAATTTGAACTAGACCAGCCAGCTTTTTTTTAAAATCATTTTCTTTGAAACTCAATTTCGGACTCGTTTGAAGTCTGTTTTGCTTGAAATTTATTTCATCTGATCCAGAAAAATAAGATCTTCATATGGATGGCCTTCTTTCCTACATAGGATTAACAAAAGTATCAATTTCTTAAAAATAGATTAATTTATTTTATAATTTAATACTTTTATTAGTGTATTTTTACCACCAGCTCTCATCCCCAAGTGTGTAGGGTTTGATCGACATGGCGGAAGCAAATGATTTCAAAATTTTGGTCTATCAAACCCATAACCCTAAGACCGACCTTGATGATTTTCAATCACATACATAGATAAGATATAATAATTAAATAATATATCATTAATAATCTGATTTCGTGATGAATTATTTCCATGAGGTGCCCACGTGTTCGCCCTCCAATAGTATTCGACACAAAAATTGGTTTCAAGAACAATCCTTCTTGAATCCTTGCTTGCTGAATTCTGTACTAGAATTTCTTCTCTTTGCTTCTACTTTCTTCCCTCTAGTTTAATCTCCCTTATTTTCTCTCTTATCCTTCTTAAATAATCTTCCTAACCCTTGTCTTAATTAAGACTCCTTGTATTAGTCAAGACCTTATCTAAGGGAAGACTTCTTGTCTTGACAATACCTTGTCTAAAAGAAAGGGAAGAAGAAAATTAAGACAAGCTTCTAGAATTAGAATACCCGACACTTTCATCCATATCCTATTAATAGATCCAAATGAGGCCCCAATAGCATCCATTACCAAGCCCTTATCAGCCATTAAAAATTCTTATCAAGGGGCCAGATAAGTCCCTTAATGCATAAGGAGTCTTGGAGGCACAAAAAAACTGATTTCTGCCTCCGGAATGTTGTATATACGTCGTTCCCATATTAATTCTGAATTTCATCTGATTTATTCCAAATTTTCTTTGACTTTTCTTCTGATATGGCATGGATAAGGGAGAGAGAGTCCCAAAGTAGGCACCTACTGGAGTGCCTTCAAGCAGAAGGACTCTTAGGTGCCAATAATCTGAAACTATGCGATTTTTCATGTAGTATTCTTAGGAAATAAAGTCCTGCGCCCACAAGACTTTGACTAGTCAATAATTATAGGCACCTTATGAGAGAGGAACTCTGCAAAAGGGTGTTGACATGGTAAATGCCCCAAAGCAGAAGGACTTTAGGTCCTCTTATGCGTCGTATTAAATTCATGCGCCACATATTATGGTGCCAACTATGAGAAAGAGTCCTAGGCCCGTTGGACTCTACCAAAATGAGTCCAAATTAAATCTAGATAATGCCATGTGGCAAAAATCAAATGGCCAATCCTTTTGACTTAACCAAAATTTAGATTAAAATAAAATTGGTTAGCCAAAAGTGCAAGGATTCGAGCTAAAACTAATTTGGCAAGGAATTAGGTTAGCCAACATGTGCTAGCATATCAATTAGCCACCCAATTAGGATCGAATGATCCTAAAATTAATTCTTGACCAATTTTCTTATGTGTGTGACCTATTGGGCTCCACATCTAGCCAGCAGTAGGCTCGAGTATATTTTAATCTAATCCGATTGGACTCAATTTCAATCGATTAGGATTAATGTCGATCCAATTTCAACAATTAGAAAACCCATCTAATTGAGGATCAATTTAATCTCATTAATTCAATCAAACCCATAAGTCAAGATTGACATCTAGCAATGTATCATGACTATCCAAAAGATGTGAAATTTGATGAAAATACCAAATATACCCTTCAGTGGCAAGTTTTCATGCAATTTAATCCCTCGATCATCCGGCATCTTGAATATGTTAATGAGCATGGATAAATGCCAAACTCAAACACATATTCATGTAGATTCTCATTTATCAATGATAACTCTATTGAATAATTAGAAATTCTAGCTAATCTTCATTCTGCTTTGGCCAAAGTCTTACTGAGTTATCATTAGATGTGAACACATAGAATGTCATCTCCTCTTACTAGGAGTGATTGATTCTTTGTTGACCTACTCACTACCTTCATACACACTTGACCATATTTAGAACACCCCATTGATGACTTAATATCATGATTGAGTATGAACCAAAAATATGGGCTTATGTGCATAAGGTACCATGGTGATCTCAGGTCTAAGGATCACTTGCACAACTTCCACTTAGAGAACCATCTTTTAACATAGAAGTAAGGTTCCATAGGATGTTCTTTTTTAGCGAATCAATTCAGTGAACTCATACCTCAATGAGCACCCACATCCTTGTATTAGTGTCTCCACATAAGTAGCTTGTGAGATCCGCCATCGTCTCCATTAAGCATACATAGGATGTGCTAGTCTATCCAAAATATTGATCCCCGACTCAATGTTCCTCTGACTAGGAATGTTTAAGATTAGAATTTTAGATCTCACAGGCATGACTTATTCATGTCCTCTAAAATCATTGCCCTAAGATTTGGGGCTCATCATAATCTTTAAATATAATAGATGCAACTAAAATGATGAATCAAATGTCTCAATTTTATTAATATCAGAATAAATATTATTATATAAGTTAAAAATTATATAGAAAAGTTCCATCACATCACACATATGATTGGCTTGTAGGGCACATATTCTTTCAGTCTTCCACTTGTAATAATGCCAATCACCCTTATATCTCAAACCCATACAATTAAGATGGTGATCAAATAGTTGCCATGGTAAGGCTTTAGTGAATAGGTCTGCTATATTATTCTTAGTGTCTACTCATTCTAATACAACGTATTGTCTCTCGACAATCTTCCAAACGAGGTGGAACCGTCTGAGGACGTGCTTTGATCTATAATGAGATCTTAGTTTCTTGGCTTGGATTATTGCACCAGTATTATCACAATAAAGTGGCACTGATTATTCAATTTTAGGAACCACTCCTAGATCACCGATGAATTTCTTCATCCAAACAGCTTTCTTGGCAGCTTCACTAGCAGCAATGTACTCTGCCTCTATTGTTGAGTTAGCTATAGTCTGCTATTTTGAACTTTTTCAACTCACTACACCTCCATTTAAGATGAACACATATCCGGATATCGACTTGCTATCATCTGGGTTTGATTGAAATCTAGAATTAGTATAACCTTTTAGTTTTAGTTTTGATCCTACATAAATCAGAAAAATATTTTTAGTTCTTCTTAGATACTTAAAAATATTTTTCATAGCATTCCAATGATCCTCCTCTGAATCAGCTTGATATCTGCTAACTATGCCTAAAGCATAAGCCACATCAGGCCGGTACATAACATGGCATACATAATGGATCCTACTGCCGAAGCATAAGGGATTGAATTCATTCTTTCTCTTTCTTCTGGTGTCTTGGGAGACATTTTCTTAAAGAAATGTATGCCTTGACTTATGGGCAAGTAACCTCTTTTACTTCCGTCCATGTTGAATCTCTTCAACACTAAGTCAATGTACCTAAATTGGGATAAGCCTAGCATCCTATTAGATCTATCTCTGTAGATCTTAATTCCAAGAATATATGATGCTTCACCCAAATCTTTCATGGAAAACTTATTTGATTGCCAAGTATTAACTGACTGGATCATTGGGATATCATTCCCAATAAGTAATATGTTATCAACATATAAAATCAAGAAGACTATGGCACTCCCACTAGCCTTCTTATATACACATGGTTCATCCATATTCTTTATGAAGCCAAATTCTTTTACTTTCATATCAAATCGGATGTTCCAACTTCTTGAAGCCTGCTTTAATCCATAAATGGATCTTTTAAGCCTACATACTTGATTTGGTCTTGCACTAGAGACGAACCCTTCTGGCTGAGTCATGTAGACCTCTTCCTCAAGGTTACCATTAAGAAAAGTGGTCTTGACATCCATCTGCCAGATTTCATAATCATAGTATGCTGCTATAGCAAGTAAAATCCTTATAGACTTCAGCATAGCCACTGGTGAAAAGGTTTCATCATAATCAATTCCTTGTTTCTATCTGAAATCTTTTGCTACCAACCTAGCCTTGTAGGTTTCAATTTGGCCACTTGCTCCGATCTTCTTCTTAAAGACGCACTTGGACCCAATAGGTCTAACACCCTCTGGTGCATCAACCAAGGTCCAAACATGGTTGAAATACATAGAGTCCATTTCGAATTTTATTGCCTCTAGCCATTTGTCAGAGTCTTTACTTATGACGACTTCAGAATAGGTCAATGGATCATCATCTTGAATGATATTTACATCATCATCATTTTCTATGATAAAACTATATCTTAGAGGTGCATGATGCACTCTTTCTGACCTATGGAGAGAATGTGTACATTGTGGATGTACCTCATCCTTAGGTACTTCTGGTTAAGTATTTTCATTCATTATTTCTGGAATAATTTGTAGGTCCTGAACTTCTTTAAGTTTAATATTTCTCCCACAGCCTCCTTCTTGGATGAACTCCTTCTCCAAGAATATAGCATGCCTACTAACAATTATATTTTGTTCAGTAGGATGGTAGAAATAATATCCTTTAGTCTCCTTAGGATATCCTACAAATAAATATTTGTCTAACCTTGCACCAAACTTATGTCCAAAATTATTTCTGACATAAGCAGGACAGCCCCATATCTTAAGATGCTTAAGTCTAGGCTTCCTTCCAGTCCATATCTCATATGGAGTGCTAGAAACAGACTTAGAGGGCACTTTATTAAGAATATATGTAGCAGTTTCTAGGACATACCCCTAGAAGGATATTGAAAGATCAGCATAGCACATCATGGACGGTACCATTTCCATAAGTGTACGATTCCTTCTTTCTGCTACACCATTTAATTATAGCATATAAGAAGGTGTCCATTTAGAGAGAATTTTTTTTTCTTTAAGATAATCTAGAAACTCATTAGATAAGTATTCACTATCTCGATCAAATTGAAGGACTTTAATACTTCTTCCAGTTTAATTTTCGACCATCTTTTGATATTCCTTAAACTTATCAAATGCCTCATACTTGTGTTTCATAAGATACACATATCCATATGTTGATAAGTCATCAGTAAATATGATGAAATAGGACTATCCTCCTCTAGCTTGAGTTGTTATTGGTCCACATACATCTGAATATATTAATGCCAATAACTCTTTTGCCCTTTCTCCATGTCCAGAAAATGGAGACTTGGTCATTTTCCCCATGAGGCAAGATTCACAAGTCGCATACGATTCATAATCATAGGATTCAAAAAATTTCTCTTTGTATAACTTGTTTATTCTTGACTCACTAATATGAACGAGGCGGCAATGCCAAAGGAATGACATATTAATGTCTTCTCTCTTCCTCTTCATATTTTTATAAATATAAAGTATATTTTCATTAAGTGATAAAATCAGAAGATCATTATTAAAATGCCCATTGCCAACAAATTTGTTTACATAAAAAATAAAGCAATCTATGCTCAAAAATTTTATTTGATAATTATTTTGCAATAAGAGAGGTATAGATACAATATTTCTTATTACATTAGGCATATAATAACATTCTTCTAATTTAAGAGTTCTTTCGGTCGGCAGCTCCAGTAGGTAAGTCTCCATAACTTCTACAGAGATAGTTTCTCCATTAGCGCCGAATAGCTTGAATTCATTTTTCTTCAGCCCTCTGATTCTTCGTAGCCTTTGCAAGGAATTGCAGATATGAGAACCACATGTAGTATCCAATATTAAAGAACTACTGGCTAAACTACTTAATGAAAATGCTATATGTATCATGTACATACTCTTTTGTGCTACATTTTCTTTTATCTTTGCAAGATAACTCTTGCAATTTTTCTTCCAATGTCCCATCTTACCGTAATAATAACAAGTCATGTCTGCAGTGACATTCTTTGCCTTCTTCTTGAATGTGTTTCTTTTAGGGTTCAATTTATTTTTCTTCTTTGAACCCTTCCTGCCAGTCTTTTTCTTATCCACCAATAGAAGTGGACCTTTCTCTCCCTTGATGTGAGTTTCTACTACTTTCAACATATTTAGCAGCTCTGGCAGGATAGTATCCAATTTGTTCATGTGATAATTCACCACAAATTGGGAGGAGTCTGGGAGAGACTGTAGTATGAGATCCTGACTGAGCTCTGCATCCATGGTGAAACCAATTGATCCAATCTAGTGATTAATGTTAGATATGTGTGCCCTAGAAGCCAGAATTGGTTGACACTTGTAATACACTATTAGGGGCAAAATTATAATTCTGACTATAAATAATAAAATGGGTTATTTTCAATCACATATGTGTATTTAGTGTCTGTGATACATTCCTTGAGTTAATGATAATGATAATTCTTATTTTTAGGAGTTGAAAATTTAAGATAAGAATTCTCATTATTAACTCAAAAATGCTCCTGACCGTAGGATCATCATGAGGATGGTGATTGATCCGGATGGTTAGTGTACAATCTCTTCGTTATAGTAGATGAGTCTTGAGTCTATGGTATAGAGACATCGGAGCAAAAATATAAGTACTCGTTAGAGAACGAGGGCACTGAGCGTGACCACCTCGAGTAGTCATAAGGAAGTCTACCTTCTCATCGATGACTGACTCGAAGCTACAGTGGTGTATCTGGTTCTTTGACCTGAGGTGCATTGGCAGTTCACCTTGAGGGTGTTATAGTTTGACTACACCATGACTCGATCTCCTAGCCATTCGAAATTCTGAGGTGTATGTTGGCTATAGCATGTTCATTGTAGGAATTGGATTGCACCAAGATGGAATCTATTTACCTCGATGGATGAGGAGCAGCCCTATGATAATCATGAGAATCAAGTCCATAAGCTCATGGCCATGGTAGAGAGTGAAATAATAGAAAGAATTTCTATTAACATTTTCACATCGAACTTAAATTAAATGATTAAATCATATGATAGAAATTAGGGTTTGATGAGTTCACCTTAACCCTAATCTGATCGAGGCTCAAGATTGAAGAACTTAATCACACAAGTAGCTGCACCGAGAGGTTCATTTTTAGTTTTGATGGGTTGCCACCATATACTGCTAGGTGTCACTGATGGATTTTGAGAGCAATTAGAATGATTTAGATGATCGATCATTCTAATTGTCTGAATTAGAAAAGTTTTGATCCATCGAAAGAAGTTTTGATGATGTTGATGATGGAGATCATGACATATCCCATTACCATATAGAATTGAACCTAACTGGATCACACAAACAAGAGTTTGGATCTGGATATCATCAATTGGACTAACCTAGTTCAATTGATTTGAATTAGATTCAATTAGGTTCAAAGAAATCGTGCTAGCACATGATTGAGCCTATCATTCTCCTTTTCTATCATTATAAGTTATCTCGACTAAGCCAAATGAGTTTGTGCTCACTCAGGTACCTTTACCTAGTCTGACTGGAGCTTGTCAAGGTCAGAAAAGGATTGTCTTAATTTATGAGATAAATTTGAGACAACACTTGCTATTTTCCGTCACCTACTAATTCTTGCCCTTTGACTTTAGTCAAACATTGACCTCTGACCCTTGGACATCTACCCATGAGTCATGCACTTATTGGAGAGCAGATAGGGGCTTGTCCACTCATTAGAATTTGGAAAGGAGGGGGTGCACACCTAGGATGGCGTGCGCCCATGGATAGGGATGCCTGGAGTCCCATACGGATGGGACTTCAGGTTGCTTCTTAGATTTAAACTAGGTGACCCTCACCTATAGACTTTGACCAATCTTAGGTGCCATTTAAGGATGAATCTATGGATTTCTCATCTAATTAGATCAGATGATGTCATCCTACCAATCATATTTAGATCTGATTGCACGAAGCAACGTGATTGATCGGCGTGATGTGGCACTGCGTGACGCAGCAGGGTCTATATAAAGACCTGTCTGCACCCAACTTTAAAAAGAACTTTCTCCTAGCCATGCCCCAAGGCTACCCCTCTCCCTCCTCCATGCCATCTTTCTGATCCTCTCTCTCCTCTCCACACCTAAGGAAGTTGGGCCTTTAGTTTGGTGCGATCTAGGCAAGAAAAGGCTGACGACAAAGGAAGAAGGCAGCATTGCTATAGAGACGACTATGGATCTTCAGAAGAAGTTTTGAAGATCCTCCAAGTCAGATCTAGATCTAATTTTTGGAGACATGATAAAAAAGAAGAAGATCTCCAGATCCAATATGAGTGGATACAGATAGAGGCCAGGCGCTTGCGTGGCTAGATCCAGAACCTCAGGCTATCAGTAGATCATCAATGGGTAATTGGATTACCCATATCAAGATAAAATTAGTTTAGATTTAATTTAATTTAATTTTTTTATTTATCAGATCATAAAATTAGATCTAAAAAATATTAGATCTAATTTGGATCTAAGAAAAATTTTTAAAATATGCCTCTTGATCCAATCAGATTTAAATTAACCTGACCCGGGAAAATCTGATTTTCCACTTCAACAATTAAGTCAATCAGTTTCAGTACATGCTTCTGAACCAAAATTTCCTCAGTCATCCAACCTTAGAATAACTTCTTAGATAATTCATACCTAATAGTTTGGCTCTATTCTCCATAAAGCTCTTTTAGATTGAGCAATATGGAGAAAGCATCTATACTTTCATGTTGCCTCTGTAATTTATTATTCATGGAGGCCAACATGATGCATTTGATAGTTGTACTGTCATTTTGCCATATCTTATATGTGGACTTCTCCTCTGAAGCATCTTCTCTGACCAACCCTGGGTTAGGAGTATCTAGAAAATATGATAGCTTCTCTTGCGCATGCACTATGCGCAAGTTCCTCAACCAGTCCACGTAATTTAGACCAGTCAATTTATTTATCTCAAGAATGCATCGCAATGAGAGTGAAGAAGCCATTTATGCGGATATTTTAATTTACATGAAATAAGAATACTAATATAAGCAGACCACTCATGATGACATGTATAACTAGATAAGGTCTTTTATTCTAATTATTACTCCCACTATTTTATCATATACCATAGCCCTCCCTATGGTATACAAGAAAATCCTAAATTGCTTCCTTAGTGGGGTTGAGATCTTTGTCCCTTAAGGAAGTTTTGTGGATAGCACAACAAACTTCAATAAGTTTAAAGGTAGGAAAACCTATCCAATTGTATTTCTATGCAACTCTCAACATAATCTGCCTCTAAAATATTTATAGTCTTGTGGATAGCACAACAAACTATAATGTTTTAGTTAAGTCAAATCCTTTATTTCCATATGATCATATTTGAAAATAATATTGCTCTTGTGGATAGCACAACAAAGCAATAATAAATCAAATATACCATAAGCATTTTAAATGCACCAAGATATTATTATATCAGTTTCCAAAATAAGTCTTGTGGATAGCACAACAAACTTACTATGGTTCATGAAATAATAATCATCATAGCATGAAGGAAGGCATTTTATAGTATTTTTGATCAATATGCATTTCCAATTCAAGACTTCAATTGAATCAAATTAGTCAAGTAAGTGGGAGAGAGGTGGGAGGTCCTCCGTTCTTGCCTTAGACACAAATTAAAATTGGCCACGTAAGAAACGGACACAACTACTAAACCACATTCTCATTACCTTCCTAGAACCGCTTTTTTAGACACTAATTGACCAATTTCTATCAAGAATGGATTTGCTTTCTGATCTTATAACACAATGACTTAATATAATTTTTAAGAGGGCTTTAATGAACTCATGTGCATCCTTAAAAAAAAAAAATTAAAACATGCATTTATATGCTATGCCATGTGAAACATAACATATTCATCATTCCAGGACAATCTTATAATCAGAATGATGAATAAGTGCAACATATATTATAATATCTTATCCAAGACATTATTTGAAGTTGCAAATTAAAATCATAATAATATGAACATGATCATATTACAAGACATAAAGCATCAGCATGAACATACATGATATTATATATCATCTTTATTATAAAATCATATGAACAATCATATCATGCTTTAAATCATAATTAAAAGCATTCAGGTATATGATTGAACCATGCAAGGTATGGCTCTGATACCACTGTAGGATTTGATCGACATGGCAGAAGTAATTAATTTCAAAATTTTGGTTTATCAAACCCAAAACCCTAAGACCGACCTTGATGATTTTCAATCACATACATAGATAAGATATAATAATTAAATAACATACCTTTAATAATCTGATTTGATGATGAATTATTTTCATGAGGCACCCACGTGTTCGCCCTAGAACAGTAATCTACACAAAAATTGGGTTCAAGAATAATCCTTCTTGAATCCTTGCTTGCTGAATTCTATATTAGAATTCCTTGGCCTTGCTTCTACTTTCTATTAGATATGTGTGCCCTAGAAGTCAGAATTGGCTGATACTTGTTATACACTTCTAAGGGCAAAATTATTATTTTGACTATAAATGATAGAATGGATTATTTTCTATCACAATGTGTATTTAGTATCTATGATATATCCCTTGAGTTAATAGTAATGATAGTTCTTATTTTCAAGAGTTGAAAATTTAAGATAAGAATTTTCATTATTAACTCATAAAATGCTCCCGACCGTAGGATCATCATGAGGATGGTGATTGATCCTAAATGTTAGTGTACAATCGCTTCTTCATAGTAGATGAGTCTTGAGTCTACGATGTAGAGACACCAGAGCGAGAGTACAGGTACTCGTTAGAGAATGAGGGCACTGAGCGTGACCACCTCGAGCTGTCATTAGGAAGTTTACCTTCTTGTCAATGACTGGCTCGAAGCTATAGTTGTATGTCTGGTTCTTTGACCTGAGGTGCATCGATAGTTCACCTTGAGGGTGTTATAGTTTGACTATACCATAACTCAGTCTCCTAGCCATTCAGAATTCTGAGGTGTATGTTGGCTATAGCATGTTCATTATAGGAATTGGATTGCACCAATAGGAAATCTATCTACCTTGATAGATCAGGAGTAAACCTATGATGATCATGAGAATCAAGTCCATAAGCCCATGGCCATGGCAGAGTGAAATGATAGAAAGAGTTTCTATTAAGATTTTCATATTGGACTTAAATCAAATGATTAATCATCTGACGAATATTAGGGTTTGACGAGATTACCTTAACCCTAATCCAGTCGGAGCTCGAGATAGAAGAACTTAACCATACAGGTAACTATATCGAGAGGTTTGTTTTCAGTTCTGATGGGTTGCGACCATATGCTACTAGGTGTCACTAGTAGATTTTGAGAGCAATTAGAATGATTTAGATGATCAATCATACTAGTTGTATAAATTAGAAAAGTTCTGATCTATCGAAAGATGTTTCGATGATGTCGATGATAGAGATCATGACATATCTCATTACCATACAAAATTGAACCTAACTGGATCATACAAATAACGGTTTTGATCTAGATATCATCAATTGGACTAACCCAGTTCAATTGATTTAAATTAGATTCAATTACATTCAAGAAAATCGTGCTAGCACATGATTGAGCCTAATGTTCTCCTTTAATCATCATTAAAAGTTATCTCGACTGAGCCAAATATTTTTGGGCTCACTTAGGTACCTTTACTTGGTCTGACTGAAACTTGTCTAGAGCATAAAAGGGTTGTCTTAATTTATGAGATGAATTTGAGACAACATCTGCCATTTTTTGTCACCTGCTAAATCCTGTTTCGGACATTTGGTCAGACATTGACCTTTGACACTTAGACATCTACCCATGTGTCAAGCCATCATAGGAGAGAACTTTTCGAAGAGTCTACCTAGTAAAAGGTAGTTGGATAAGGGGCACACCCTAGGGAGGCATGCATCCATGGATAGTGATGCCTGGAGTCCCATACAAATGGGACTCCAGGTTGCTTCGGGGTTTCTACCTAGGTGGTGTCAAAGACTTGTCTTTGACCAATATTGGTGCCATCTAAGGATAATTAGAGAGGCACTCATCTGATTAGATTAGATGATGTCATCCCACCAATCAGATTTAGATCTAATTGCAAGAAAGGCCATGGTTGGCCGGGATGATGTGGCATTGCATGGCGTAGCAGGGTCTATATAAACCCTGTCTATGCCTAGGATTTAGATCTCTTGCCCATTGCCCATGCCACAAGGCTACTCCTCTTCCTCCTCTATTCCATATTTAGGTCTTCTCTCTCCTACCCATGCCCAAGAATCTTTGGGCTTCAGTTTGGTGCGATTCAAGCAAGAGAAAGGTGACGAGAAAGGAAGAAGACAGCACTGCTGTGAGAGACGACACCCAATCTTTAAAAGAAGTTTTGAAGATCTTTCAAATCAGATCCAGATCTGATATTTGGAGAAGTGATAAAGAAGGAGAAGATCTTCAGATCCTATCCAAGTGGATATCGATAGAGACCAGGCACTTATGTGGCTAGATCTAGAACCTCAGGGAGACATCAGGATCATCATAGGGTAATCTGATTACCCGCTACAAGGTAAAATTAACTTAGATTTAATTTATCCTTTATTTTTATTTTATTTTTTTTATTAGATTAATAATATCAGATCTAAACTGTCTCAAATTTGATCTAGATTTAAGAAAATTTTTTTTAAAATATCTCTCTTGATCCAATCAGATCTGAACGAACTTGATCCAGAAAATAAGATTTTTTCTTCAACTGGTATCATAGCCAGGTTGCATTAGATATAATTTTAATTTATTTTAATCTAATAATTAGATGATTTTAGAGGTCACCTAAGATATTATTAGATCTAAAATCAAAAAAATTAAAAATTAAATAATTTAGATCTAAGTTGTACAAGATGCATGACTAGTTGTAGAATAGAATTATTCTATGTATAGTCTTGCATGATCATAATATAATTTGATTAGTTATAATTTTTAGATCTATTTATTTACTATTTTTTGATATTATAAATATTATAATAAGATCTTAAAAATAAAAAATAAAGTTATTTAATTTTTGGTTCATATGAGATATGATGAATGCATGTTTAGACTAGTTGTAGAATAGTTCTACATAATTATCTAAAATAGAATTTATTTTGATATGATCAATTTAAATTTGTTTTCTAGATTATTATGCGATAATTTAGATCGGAACATATGCATGATATGATACATGAAGATGTATGCAAAACATGTTTAAAGTTAGATCAATCTTATATATGAGATATATGATGTAGATCTAACTAGTTTTATAGTTTTCATATTTTTGATTAAGGCGTTCCCCTTGGCCGTCTAATCATAAGAATAAAATAGAATTTAAATGCCCTCTCCTCTCATTCGATGGGGTATTCTTATGATGTGTAGGGGTGCTGCGCATTCGTCCTTAATCAAAAACCTAAAAGTTATTTTCTACAAAATCCTAGATCCTAAAACCCTAGGATTTTATTTACATATTTTATTTGTGAACCCTAAACTTAATTAAGAATTAAGACTATGAAATATGTTAAATCTAAAAATTGAGAATTTTTAGATTTAAGATAAATTCATAAAATTGGGTTCGGGCTTGGGTAGCTCAATTAGGTCTAGTGGTTGATCAAACTGAATCAAGAGTTGGTTAGATGAATCAAGAGTGCTTAAATTGATCAGCCTGATAGGATTAAGTCTGGATCAAGATCGAATCACATGAGTGATTGATCAAGCTAAGATCTAATTAGGCTCAGTGGTTAGAGTCTGGATTGTAGGCTAATCTGATTGATTCTGGCTCAACAATTTGGTGTCTAAGGTAAGTCTGGCAGATATGATCGACTGGTTTTTAATTGGGAGCTACTCAACTTGAATGCATTCTTATTGAGTTAATGGCATATCCCTTCCACCAGTCTCACTTACCTAGCCATATTTGTCAACCCAGTCTTAATCTAAGGTGGTTAACAATCCGAGCTAACCCATGCCACTAGGTTAATTATAATTGTTATGGCTATTGTAAGTCAAGTTTAAAGAGACCTAAATTAAATCTTTCTAAGAAAAGATTAAGTCTGAGGTCTTCCACCATTATAGATATATGGGTCATTCCCAGGGTTGATTATTCTCGATTGGTCATAGTGGTTCAGTTGTATCAGGAAGATGCAACCATGTCTATTAGGCATTGGATGCTACGGACTGGAGAAAAAATTGGGCTCAATATTTTGGATATGGTGAGAGACCCAATTAGAAATCCAATCTATGTAAATGGTGGGTCTGACTTAATTAAGGAATAGATCAATATTCTGGGCATGGTGAGATTCATAAATTAGAGATCAAGTTTGGGTGCACCATGATTAGTGAATCATTGGACAAGAGTTGTCTACTCATTGGCTAACCTATCACCAATAACTGTTAGGTGAGGTAATGAGTCAATTGGTGAGATTGCACCACCCATTAAAAATCAATAATCGTGGAGATTTTTGCATCTCTATAGAGGGAGTGTAAGAATCCAAGAAAATAGTGAAAGCTAATTTATTTAAAAATTAAACTACTAAATAAATTGATCAAGTCTTAATTACAATATCTAACTAGAAACTTTGATTCTATATAGGAAAATATCTGCGTCCAACCCACTAGCACATATCCTGGGCACCCATAGACTGATCGGACCCAATTACAAGGATTGGCTCCAAAACTTCAAAATCATTTTGGGTTCCAAGAAGTTAACTCATGTATTGGACCAGGACCCTCCACCATACTAGCTCGTCCATCCGCTGAATAGAGAGCATCTCTTGATAAGTGGACGAATGAAGATAACAAGGCTAGATACTACATGTTGGGCTCGATGTCTGATAAGCTTCAGCACCAGCATAAAGATATTAGGACTGTCCACCAAATATTGGCTCACCTACAAGAGATGTTTGGTGAACAGAGTTGTGCAGCCAAATATTGGATCACTAAACAACTATTCAAGGCTAAAATGCATGATGGACAGTCAGTCTAAGATCATTATCTAATGATGATCAAGGATTTGAAAGAGCTTGAGAAGCTCAGAGTGAGGTTGGACCTGGATCTGCAGAATGATATAATTCTATAATTCTTGACTGATGCATATGGGCAGTTCATCATAAACAACCATATGCATAAACTTTAAAATACCCTGGCCGAGCTTATGAACATGTTGGTTACTGCTGAGCTTTTAATGAAAGGTTCTAAAGGCTCTGTATTTGCTATAGAATAGACTTCTTTCAAGAGAAAGTCTTTTGGAAAGAAGAAGTCTATGAAAAGACAGAAGATGGAAGGAGGAAAGAAAAAAAGGCAGAGCCGAAGAAGAAGGCCGCTGACAAGAGAAAATATTTTCATTACAACACTGATGGCCACTAGAAGCGGAATTGTCCTACATACCTAGCCACCCTAAAGAATAAGAAGGAGGTAGGTCCTTATGGAGGTATGCTCATTATTGAATCTAACCTTATGATTTCTTCTGCATCCAGTTGGGTGCTTGACTCTGGTTCTAGTGCTCATTTGTGCACTTCCATGCATGGTCTTGAGGATAGCAGGAGGCTGAGGGATGGTAAGATGATCCTACGCATTGGAAATTAAACAAGGATTGCTGTTGTGGCCATGGAAATCTACCCTCTTCGACTACTATCTGGTTTAGATTTAGTACTTAGGGATTGTTATTATGTGCCTGCAGCAAGTAAGAATTTGATTTCTATTTCATGTTTAGCATAAGAAGGCTATGTAATTAGTTTTCTTAAGGACCATTGTAATATTCTTTATGAAAGAAATAAATTTACAAGTGGTTTTCTTATTAACGATCTTTACCAGTTACATATTGATGTATCTATTTTTAATATTGAGCAAAATGTGAATGCCATAAAATCAAAATGACTCAGGGATAGTCCAAATGATAGGTATCTATGGCACCTTAGACTAGGTTATATAGCAGAAGATAGGATTAACAAATTAAAAAAAAAATTGGGCTATTAAGTCCATTGACTTTCGAGTAATATCCAATTTGTGAATCATGTCTTCATGGCAAAATGACTAAACTTTCTTTTGTGGGACATGGGAAAAAGGCCATGGATTTACTTGCTCTAGTACATACTGATGTGTGCGGCCCATTTGATATGCCGACTAGAGATAATTTTATCTACTTCATAACCTTCATCGATGATTTGTCTCAGTATGGATATGTGTATCTTATGAGATACAAATCTGAAGCCTTTGAAAAGTTTAAAGAGTTCAGACATAAAGTAGAAAAGCAAACTAGAAAACCCATTAAGGTTCTTCGATCAGATCGAGGAGGTGAATACCTTAGTCGAAAATTTCTGGACTATCTCAAGCAAAATGGCATAGTCTCTCAATGGACTCCACCTGGAACACCTCAACTCAACGAAATTTCAGAATAAAAAAATCAGACCCTATTAGATATGGTTCGATCCATGATGAGCTTCATAGACCTTCCTGATTTTCATTGGAAAAATAGTTTGTTAACTTCTATATATTTACTGAATAGGATTCCTTCTAAAACCATTCCTACCACACCATATGAGATATGGCATGGTAAGAAACCAAGTCTAAATCATCTTAGAATTTGGGGTTATCCGGCTCATGTCAAAAGACAACAAGCAGACAAGTTAGACTATAGGTCCTTTAGAGCTCGATTCATAGGATATCCTAAAGAGTCATAAGAATATTATTTCTACATTCTAGAAGATCACAATGTGATTGTGAGTTGACATGCCATCTTTCTTAAAAAATAGTTTATTCAAGATGGCAACATTGAAAAGCAGATCAAGCTAGAGGAGAAAGTCTCCCAAGAGCAAAGAGCTAAGGACCCTTTGGAACCAAATTAGGTTGAGCCAATACAATCACTACCTCCTCCACCTCAAAGATCGAAAAGAATTTTTTGTCCCCCTAAGAGGTATTTAAGTACTATTTTAGAGGAAGTAGAGGAAATATTTCTTATAGGTAATGGGGTTCATGGTGATGATCCTAAAACCTATAACGAGGTAATATCAGATATTGACTTCAAGAAGTGGTTAGAGGTAGTGAAGTCAGAAATTGACTCGATGCACTCAAACCAAGTCTGAACTTTGGTAGATCCATCAGAAGGTATAGTACCTATTGGGTGTAAATGGATCTACAAGAGAGATTGGTGTAGATGGGAGTGTAGAGACATTCAAAGCTAGATTAGTGGAAAAAGATTATAGTCAGCATAAAGGCATTGACTATCAGGATACTTTTTCATCAATAGTCATGCTTAAATCCATTCACCCATTGCTTGCTATTGCAGCCTATTTTGATTATGAAATATGGCAAATGGATGTGAAAACAACATTCTTAAATGGATATCTTGAGGAAGATATCTATATAGAACAGCCACTGGGTTTCACATCTAGTGATACTGATCATAAAGTATGCAAGCTACAAAGGTCCATATATAAACTTAAGCAAGCATCTCAGAGCTGGAATACTCATTTTAATGATGTGATCAAATTATTTGGTTTAATCAAAAATGAGGAGGAACCATGTATTTTTAGAAAGGTCAGTGGGAGCACTATTATCTTCCTCATACTGTACGTGGATGATATCCTCGTTGAAAATGATATTCCCATGTTGACCATAATTAAAATATGGTTATCTAAAGAATTCTCCATGAAAGACCTAGGAGAAGCATTCTTTATTCTAGGAATTAAAGCCTATAGAGATGGACCGAATAGGATGCTAGGTCTTTCATAGAAGATGTACATAGAGGAAGTGCTAAAAAGGTTTAGCATGGAAAACTCCAAGAGGGGATTGGTACCCTTCAGACATGGCATTCATCTCTCCGTGACCTGATATAGCCCATGCTGTGAGTGTCACGAGCAAATATTAGTCGAATCCCAATGAAGAATACTGGACTTCTATGAAATGTATCCTTAAGTACTTAAGAAGAACTAAGGATATGTTCTTGGTTTTTGGTAATAGAGAACTCCAAGTCTAGGGATATACAGACTCAGATTTTATGTCTGATATAGATGATCGAAAGTCGACATCAGGAAATCTGTTTGTGTGTAATGGTGGTGTTGTCAGTTGGAAGAGTTCCAAACAGACAGTAATAGCAGATTCCACCATGGAAGCAGAATACATCGCTGCATCAGAAGCTACGAAGGAGGCATTCTGATACAAGAAGTTCACCATAGAGATCGAAGTGATGCCATTAGATGCCATTCCTTTGTACTATGACAATAATGGTGTCATAGCCCTTGATAAGGAGCCAAGGTCTCATTAGAAATCTAAATACATTGAGCAATGATACCACCTCATCCATTATTACCTCGAGAAAGGATACGTTGAGATCAAGAGAGTCGACTCCACAAACAATAGGCAGACCCACTTATAAAGCCGTTGAGCCAGCAAAAGATCGAAACCCATCTTGAGAAGATGAGACTTAGATTTGTAGCCAATTGACTTTAGGTTAAGTGAGAGTTTGTTAGATATGTGTGCCCTAGAAGCCAGAATTGGCTGACACTTGTTATACACTTCTAAGGGCAAAATTATAATTTTGACTATAAATGATAAAATGGGTTATTTTCTATCATAATATGTATTTAGTGTCTGTGATACATCCCTTGAGTTAATGGCAATGATAGTTCTTATTTTCAAGAGTTGAAAATTTAAGACAAGAATTTTCATTATTAACTCATAAATTGCTTCCGACCGTAGGATCATTATGAGGATGGTGATTGATCCGGAAGGTTAGTGTATAATCGCTTCTTCATAGTAGATGAGTCTTGAGTCTACGGTGTAGAAACACTAGAGCGAGAGTATAGGTACTCATTAGAGAACGAGGGAACTGAGCATGACCACCTCGAGCAGTCATTAGAAAGTCTACCTTCTCGTTAATGACTGGCTTGAAGCTGTAGTCATGTGTCTAGTTCTTTGACCTGAGGTGCATCGATAGTTCACCTTGAGGGTGTTATAGTTTTACTACACCATAACTCAGTCTCCTAGCCATTCAGAACCCTAAGGTGTATGTTGGCTGTAGCATGTTCATTGTAGGAATTGGATTGCACCAATAGAAAATCTATATACCTCGGTAGATAAGGAGTAACCCTATGATGATCATGAGAGTCAAGTCCATAAACCCATGGCCATAGTAGAGTGAAATGATAGAAAGAGTTTCTATTAAGGTTTTCACATTGGACTGAAATCGAATGATTAATCATATGATGGACATTAGGATTTGACGAGATTACTTTAACCCTGATCTAGTCGGAACTCAAGATAGAAGAACTTAATCACACAAATAACTATACTGAGAGGTTCATTTTTAGTTCTGATGGGTTGCCACCATATGCTACTAGGTGTCACTGGTGGATTTTGAGAGCAATTAGAATGATTTAGATGATTAATCATACTAGTTGTGTGAATCAAAAAAGTTCTGATCCATCCGAAGGTATTTCGATGATGTCGATGATAGATATCATGACATATCTCATTACCATATGCAATTGAATCTAATTGGATCACACAAACAAGGATTTTGATCTAGATATCATCAATTAGACTAATCCAGTTCAACTGATTTGAATTAGATTCAATTAGGTTCAAGAAAATCGTGCTAGCACATGATTAAGCCTAATGTTCTCCTTTAATTATCATTAAAAGTTGTCTTGATTGAGCCAAATATATTTGGGCTCACTCAGGTACCTTTACTTGGTCTTATTGAAACTTGTTCAGGTTAGAAAAGGGTTGTCTTAATTTATGAGATGAATTTAAGACAACACCTGCCATTTTCCGTCACCTGCTAAATTCTATTTTGGATATTTGGTCAAATGTTGATCTTTGACACTTAGACATCTGCTCGTATATCAAGCCATCATAGGAGAGAACTTTTGCACCAGTCCACCTACTAAAAGGCAGTTAGATAAGGGCCGCACACCTAGGGAGGTGTGTGCCTATGGATAGTGATGCCTGGAGTCCCATACAGATGGGACTCCAGGTTGCTTCACGATTTCTACCTAGGTGGTGCCAAAGACTTGTCTTTGACCAGTCCTGGCATCGTCTAAGGATGATTCAGAGGGGCTCATATCTAATTAGATCAGATGATGTCATCCCACCAATTAGATTTAGATCTGATTGCACAAAAGGCCGTGATTGGCCGGGATGATGTGGCATTACATGGCACAGCAGGGTCTATATAAACCCTATCTATGCCTAGGATTTATATCTCTTGCCCATTGCCCACTCAACAATGCTGCTTCTCTCCCTCCTCCATGCCATCTTTTGATCTTCTCTCTCCTAGCCATGCCCAAGAATCTTTGGGCTTCGGTTTGGTGCGATCCAAGCAAGAGAAAGGCGATGAGAAAGGAAGAAGGCAACACTGCCGCGAGAGACGACACCCAATCTTCAAAAGAAGTTTTGAAGATCTTTCAAATTAGATCTAGATCTAATATTTGAAAAAGTGATAAAGAAGGAAAAGATCTCTAGATCCTATCTGAGTGGATACCGGTAGAGGCCAGGCACTTGTGTGGCTTGATCTAGAATCTCAGGGAGACATCAGGATCATCACAGGGTAATCTGATTACCTGCTACAAGATAAAATTAACTTAGATTTAATTTATCATTTATTTTTATTTTATTTTATTTTATTATATTAATAATATCAAATTTAAAATGTCTTAGATCTAATCTAGATTGAAGAGAGAAATTTTTGAAATATCTCTCTTGATCCAATCAGATCTGAACGAACCTGATTCGGAAAACTAGGTTTTTCCTTCACTTTCTTCCCTCTAATTTAATCTTCCTTATTTTCTCTCTTAGCCTTCTTAAATAATCTTCCTAAGCCTTATCTTAATTAAGACTCCTTGTATTAGTCAGGACCTTATCTAAAGGAAGACTTCTTGTCTTGACAATACCTTATCTAAAAGAAAGGGAGGAAGAAAATTAAGACAAGCTTTTGGAATTAGAATACTCGACACTTTCATTTGTATCCTATTTATAGATCCAGATGAGGTGCCAATAGCATCCATTCTTAAGCCCTTATCAGCCATTAAAATGTCTTATCAAGGGATCAGATAAGCCCCTTAATGCATAAGGAGTCTTGGAGGCATGGAAAAACTGATTTCTGCCTCCGTAACATCGTATATACGTCGTTCCCATATTAATTCCGAATTTCATCTGATTTATTCTAAATTTTCTTTGACTTTTCTTTTGATATAGAATGGATAAGGGAGAGAGTGTCCCAGAGTAGGCACCTACTAGAGTGCCTTCAAGCAGAAGGACTCTTAGGCGCCAATAATCTAAAACTATGCGATTTTTCATGTAGTATTCTCGAAAAATAAAGTCCTGCACCCACAAGACTTTGACAAGTCAATAATTGTAGGTGCCTTATGAGAGAGGGACTCTACAAAAGGGTGTTGACATGGTCAATGCCCTAAAGTAGAAGGAATTTAGGTCCTCTTATGCACCATATTAAATTCATGTGCCACATATTATGGTGCCAAATATGAGAAAGAGTCCCAGGCCCCTTGGACTCTGCCAAAATGAGTCCAAATTAAATCTAGATAATGCCATGTGGTAAAAATCTAATAGCCAATCCTTTTGACTTAACTAAAATTCAGATTAAAATAAAATTGGTTAGCCAAAAGTGCAATGATTCGAGCCCAAACTGATTTGGCAAGGAATTAGGTTAGCCAACATATGCTAGCATGTCAATTAGCCACCCAATTAGGATCCAATGATCTTAAAATTAATTCTTGATCAATTTTTTTATATGTGTGATCCATTGAATTTCACATCTAGCCAGCAGCGGGCTTAGGTATATTTTAATCTAATCTGATTGGACTCAATTTCAATCGATTAGGATTAATGTCGATCCGATTTCACCAATTTGAAAAACCATCTAATTAAGGATCGAAGTAATATCATTAATTCAATTAAATCCATAAGTCAAGATTGATGTCTAGCAATATATCATGACTATCTGGAAGATGTGAAATTTGATGGAAATACCAAATATACCCTTCAGTGGCAAGTTCTCATGCAATTTAATCCCTCGATCATCCTGCATCCTGAATATATTAATGAGCAGGAATAAATGTCAAACACACAAATATTTATGTCGATTCTCATTTATCAATGATAACTCTATTGAACAATTAGAAATCCTATCTAATCTTCATTCTGCTTTGGCTAAAGTCTTACTGAGTTATCATTAGATAAGAACACATAGGATGTCATCTCCTTTTATTAGGAGTAATCGATTCCTTGTTGACGTACTTACTACCTTCATACACACTTGACCATATTTAGAACACCCCATTCATGACTTAATGTCATGATTGAGTATGAACCAAAAATATGGGCTTATGTGCATAAGGTACCATGGTGATCTTAGGTTTAAGGATCACTTGCACAACTCCCACAACTCCCACTTAGAGAACCATCTTTTGACATAGAAGTAAGGTTCCATAAGATGTTCTCTTTTAATGAGTCAATTCAGTGAACTCATACCTCAATGAGCATCCACATTCTTATATTAGTGTCTCCACATAAGTGGCTTGTGAGATCCGCCACCCTCTCCATCGAGCATACATAGAATGTGCTAGTCTATTCAGAATATTGATCCCCGACTCAATATTCCTCTGACTAGGAATATTTAAGATTAGGATTTTAGAATTTTAGGTCTCACAGGCATGACTTATTCATGTCCCCTAAAATCATTGCCCTAATCTTTAGGGTTTGTCATAATCTTTAAATATAATAGATGCAACTAGAATGATAAATCAAATGCCTCAATTTTATTAATATCAAAATAAATATCATTACATAAGTTGGAAATTATACAAAAAAGTCCCATCACATCACACATGTGATTGGCTTATAGGGCACTTATTTTTTTAATGTGCACATGCCAACTAGGAGCGTGCGCACATATCTGTGCATGAAGACCATGGGGGTGCATGTCCCTAGGAGATCTCCAAGGGGGCATACGCCCATATGCTTTCTGTTAGATATATGTGCTCTAGTAGCCAGAATTGGCTGACACTTGTTATACACTTCTAGGGGCACAATTGTAATTTTGATTATAATCAATAAAATGGATTATTTTCTATTACATATGTATATTTAGTGTCTATGATACGTCCTTTGAGTTAATGGTAATGATAATTCATATTTTCAAGAGTTGAAAATTTAAGACATGAATAATCATTATTAACTCATAAAATGCTCCCGACCATAGGATCATCATGAGGATGGTGATTGATCTAGAAGGTTGGTGTACAATTACTTCTCTTTAATAGATGAGTCTTGAGTCTATGGTGTGGAGACACTGGAGTGAGAGTATAGATACTCGTTAGAGAATGAGGGCACTAAGCGTGACCACCTCAAGTAGTTATTAGGAAGTCTACCTTTTCGTCAAGTAGGAGGTGCCCATGAGTTCCTGTTGGACAGGGACTCTATCTCCTTTTTGGATTTCGATTAGGCTCCTCCTAAGAACTAACTTTCATTGGTCTTAGGCGCCATCTAAAGATGAATCCAAGGGACTCTATTTCCACCAATCAGATTTAAATCTGATTTCACACAGGGTTGTGATTGGTTGGGAAGAAGAGGAGTTGGATCACGCATAGTCTACAAATAAGATCCTGCGCCCAACTCAAAGAGATAATAGAATTTCCTACGTCCCAAGGCTGCCTCTCTCTTCCTCCTCCATGCCAAGTCCATCTTCTCCCTCTCCTCTCCATGCCCAAAGAAGTTTGGGATCTAGGTTGGTGTAATCTAGGTGAGAGAAAGGTGATAGAAAGCTAGAAGGCTGCGCTACTGCAAAGGACAACTGTTGATCTTCGAAAGCTATTTTGAAGATCCTCCAAATTAGATTTAGATATGATTTTTGGAGACATGATAGAGAAGAGGAGAATTTCCAAATCCAGCCTGAGTGAATATCGGTAGAGGCTAGGCACTTGCGTGGCTAGATCCAGAATCTTTCGCTGCTTACAAGATCATCAATGGGTAATAGGATTACCCTACATCAAGGTAAATTAAATCTAATTTAATTTATCTATATTTTATTTTAATTATTAGAATAATAAAAATTAGATCTAAAATATTTTAGATCTGATTCAGATTAAAGAAAAAAAATTTTAAAATATATCTCTTGATCCGATCAGATCTGAATGAACTTGGTCTGGGAAATCAGGATTTTCCTTCACTTTCTATCCTACATTGGGACATCTCATGTCTCGACGGTGATAGAAAATGATAGGTGGTGATAGAAATTAGTAGGTGTTGTCTTATTTCCATCTGATGGATTAAAATAATCCTTTTCTGACCTAGATAAGTTCCAGTAAGATAAAGATAAATCTATACAGGGTTCCTGGGTGAGCCCAAACTAATTTGGCTTAATTGAGATGAACCAGAAAGACTACAAAAGGAGAAAGTTAGCCTCAATCATATGCTAGCATGATTTTCTTGGACCAAATTTTATGTAATCCAAACCAATCAAACTAGGTTAGCTTGATTGATCACATCCAGACTCAAACCCTTGTTTGTGTGATCCAGTTAGGTTTAGTTCTATTTGGTAATGAGATATGTTGCATTCTTTATCATCGACATCATCAAAACATCTTTCGATGAATCAAAATTTTTTTGATTCATACAATTAGAATGATTGATCATCAAGATCATTCTAATTGCTCCCAAAATCCACCAATGACATCTAGCAGCATATGGTGGCAACCCATCAGAACTGAATGTGAATCCCTTAGTGCAGCTATCTGTGTGATTGGATTCTTCTATCTTGAGCTCTGACAGAATTAGGATTAAGATGAACTTGTCAAACCCAACATCCGTTATATGAATTAATCATTCAATTCGAGTCCAACGTAAAACCTTAATAGAAATTTTTTTTCTATTATTTCACTCTGCCATGGCCATGGGCTTAGGAACTAAATCTCATGATCATCATAGGGCTACTCATCATCTACCAAGGTAGACAAATCTCCTATTGGTGCAATCTAATTTCTACAATAAACATGCTATAGCTAAGATACTCCTCAGGGTTCCAAATGGCTAGGAGATCGAGTTATGGTATAGTCAAACTATAACACCCTCAAGGTAAACTGCCTGATGCACCTCAGGTCAAAGAACCAGATATATCATTGCAGCGTCAAGCCAGTCATCGACGAGAAGGTAGACTTCCCTATGACTACTCGAGGTGGTCACGCTCAGTGCTCTCATTCTCGAATGAGTACTTGTACTCTCACTCTGATGTCTCCATACCATTGACTCAGGACTCATCTATCCTAAGAAAGTGATCGTACACCAACCTTCTAGATCGATCATCATCCTTATGATGATCCTTCAGTTGGGAGCAATTTAAGAGTTAATTATGAGAATTCATGTCTTAAATTTTCAACTCTTGAAAATATGAATTATAATTACCATTAACTTAAAGGATGTATCACAGACACTTTAAATACATATTGTGATATAAAATATTTTTTTTATTTATTTATAGTCAAAATTATAAAATTGTCCTTAGAAGTGTATTATAAGTATCAACGAATCTGGCTTCTAGGGCATACATCTAACAAACTCCCATTTGACCTAAAGCCAATTGGCTATAAATCTAAATTCCATCTTCTCAAGGTGTGCTACGATCTTTTGTTGGCCTAAAGGCTTCGTCAGTAAATCTACCACATTATCCATGGAGTCGACTCTCTTGACCTTGACATAACCCTTCTCAAGGTAATCGCACATGAGCTAGAATCGTCACTCGATGTAATTAGATTTCTGATGAAACCTCGACTCCTTAGTAGGAGCTATGGTACCATTATTATCGTAGTATAGAGGGATGGCTCCGATGGCATCACTCCGAGCTTTATGGTGAACTTCTTGTACCAGAATGCTACCTTTACAGCTTTTGATGCAATAATATACTCTACTTCCATGGTGGAATCTGCTATCATAGTCTGCTTGGAACTCTTCCAGCCGATAGCACCACCATTGCTCACAAAAAGACTACCAGATGTTGACTTTCAATCATCTATGTCAGACATGAAGTCTGAGTCTGTATACCCCTTGACCTAGAGTTCTCCATTACCAAAGGCTAGAAACATATCCTTAGTTCTTCTCAAGTACTTAAGGATACATTTTACAAAAGTTCAGTGTTCTTTATCTGAATTTGATTGATACTTGCTCGTGACACTCACAGTATGGACGATATCAGATCATGTACATAGCATGGCATACATGAGGCTCCCGATTGCCGAAGCATAAGGGATCTTACTCATGCGTTCAATCTCCTTATGTGTGTTGGGACACATCTTCTTAGAGAGATGAATGCCATGTTTGAAGGGTACCAATCTCCTCTGAGAGTTTTTCATGCTAAACGTCTTTAGCACCTCCTCTATGTATATTTTCTATGAGAGACCAAGAAATCTATTTGGTCTATCCCTATAGACCTTAATTTCTAGAATAAAGGATGCCACTCTTAGGTCTTTCATAGAGAACTCTTTAGACAACCATATTTTAATAGCTAGTCTTTATGTCTTTATATTGGTGCTGGAGCTCATCAGACATCAAGCCCAACATATAATACCTGGCTTTATTATCATCATCCATTTATTTTTTCAGAGATGCTCTCTGTTCAGTGGATGGATGGACTGGTAAAGTGGAAGGATCTTATTCTAACACATGATTGAACTTCTCAGAATCCAAAATAATTTTGAAGTTCCAGAACCAATCCTTATAGTTGGATTCGATCAATCTATGGGTGCCTAGGATACGGGCTAGGGGGTTGGACGCAGACATCTTCCTGTAGAGAGTCAAAGTTTCTAGTTAGATTTTATAATTTGACTTAACCAATTTATTTAAGAGTTTCATTTTTAAACAAATTTGGCTTCCACTATTTTCTCAGATCTCTACACTCCCTGGATAGAGATGCAAAAATCTCTATGATCATAGATTTCTAGTGGATGGTGTGGTCCCATCGATTGGCTCACCACCTCACCTAACAGTTATTGGTGATGGGTCAGCATAATGGGTGGACAACTCTTGTCCAATGATTCTCTAATCATGATGCACCCAAAACTAGTCTCTAATTAATGAATCTCACCGTGTCCAAAATATTAATCCACTCCTTAGTTAAGTCAGACCCACCATTTGCATGAATTAGATTTTTGATTGGATCCCTCACCGTATCCAAAATATTGAGCCCAACCCATCCTCTGACCCATAGCATCCAATGCCTAATGGATTTGGTTGCATCTTTTCGATGCAATTGAGCCATTGAAACCAGTCAAGAATAATCAACCCGGTAAAGAGCCCACACATCTATAATAGTGGAAGACCTATGGCTTAATATTTTCTTAGAAAGATTTAATTTAGGTCTTTAGACTTGATTTGACTTAGTCATAATAATTATGACTAACCTAGAGACCTAGGATAGCTCAAATTGTTAGCCTCCTCAAATCAGAACTAGGTCGATCCAAATGGCCAAGTAAGTGAGATCGGTGAAAGAAATATGCCATTAACTCAACAAGAATGCATTCAGATCGAGTAGCTTCCAATTAAAAATTAGTCGGTCGTATCTGCCAAACTTATCCTAGACACCAAATTATCGAACCAGAACCAATCAGATTAGCCTACAATCCAGGCTCTAATCATGGAGCCTAATTAGGTCTTGACTTGATCGATCACTTATGTGAATTGACCTTGATCCAGACTTAATTCTATTAGGCTGGTCAATTTAAGCACTCTTGATCCCATCTAACCAACTTTTGATTTAATTTGATCAACCGCTAGACCTAATTGAGCTACCCAAGCCAGAACCTAAATTTATGAAGGTGTCTTAGATATGAAAATTCATAATTTTTAGATCTAATTGATTTCATAATCTTAATTCTCAATTAAGTTTGCATTCATGAGCAGAAACATACCAAAAATTCTAAGATTTCTGGATCTAGGATTTTGCAGAAAAGTAAGTTTTTGATTTCTGATTAAAGGCAAATGCGCAGCACCCCTATATGCCATAGAGCACCCAATCAAATGGAAAGAGAAGACCTTTAAATCCTTCTTATTCTTATAACCAGATGTCCAAGGAGAATGCCTTAATCAGAAGCAATCATTACACTACAAAACAATGAGATCTACAACATATATCTGATATAAAATCATAGATCTAAACATGCATGTTTTGTATACATCTCATGTATCATTTATTAAATCATAAATGCATGCTTTTAAATCTGATATATCCAATATAATATCTAAAAAATAAAATTTTAAATTGATCACATCAATCAAAACTTATTCTAGATAATTCGTAGAACTATTCTACAACTAGTCTAGGCATGCAGCCATCATATCTCATATGAATAATTAAAAACTTAATTTTTTATTTTTAGATCTAATTATAATACTTATAACATCATAAAAATAGAAATAAAATATATCTAAAAATTATTTTTAATCATATCAAAAAGAAAAATTATACTAGACTATATATAGAATAATTCTATAGCTAGTCTGGACATGCATCTCATATATCTTCATATATTTTCCAATGCCGCTATCTTGAATAAACTATTTTTCAAGAAAGATGGCATGTCGACTCACAATCACATTGTGGTCTTCTGGAATGTAGAAATAGTATCCTAATGACTCTTTAGGATATCCTATGAACCGAGCTCTAAAGGACCTAAACTCTAACTTGTCCGCTTGTTGTCTTTTGACATGAGCCGGACAACCCCAAATTTTGAGATGACTCAGACTTGGTTTCTTACCGTGTCATATCTCATACGGTGTGGTAGGAACGGTTTTAGAGGGAACCTTATTCAGTAAATAGATTGAAGTTAACAATGAGTATCCCCAAAGGAAATCAGAAAGGTCTGTGAAGCTCATCATGGATCGAACCATATCTAATAGAGTCCGATTTCTCCGTTCTGAAACCCCGTTGAGTTGAGGTATTCCTGGTGGAGTCCATTGAGAGACTATGCCATTTTCTTAAGATAGTCTAGGAATTCCCTGCTAAGGTATTCACCTCCTCGATCTGATCGAAGAACCTTATGGGGTTTTTTCTGTTTGTTTTTCTACTTCATGTCTGAATTCTTTGAACTTTTCAAAGGCTTCAGACTTGTGTCTTATAAGATACACATACCCATACCTAGATAGATCATCGGTAAAGGTAATGAAGTAGACAAAATTGCCTCTAGCCGGCACATCAAATGGGCCGCACACATCTATATGTACTAGGGCAAGGAGATCTGTGGCCCTCTCCCCATGTCCAACAAAAGGGAGTTTTAGTCATTTTGCCTTGAAGATAGGTATCATAAGTTGGATATGACTCGGAAGTCAATGGACTCAATAGTCCATTTTTCTCCAATTTGTTGATCCTATCTTCTGCTATATGACCTAATCTCAAGTGCCATAGATATCTGTCGTTTGGACTATCCCTAGGTCGTTTGGCATTCACAGTTTTGCTCGATAGTTAGATAGGTACATCAATATGTACTGATAAAGACCATAAAATAAGGAAACCATTTGCAATTTTATTTCTTTCATAAAGATGTTACAATGGTCCTTAAAGAAGGTGATCACATAACCTTCTTATGCTAAGCATGAAACAGAAATCAAATTCCTGCTGGCTGCAGGCACAAAATAACAGTCTTGCAAAATTGAGTCTAAACCAGATATTTATCGCAGAGGGTATGTTCCCACGGCTACTGCAGTAACTCTTGCTCCATTACCAACGCGTAGGATCATGTCTCCATCCCTCAGCCTCCTGCTATCCTCAAGACCCTGCATAGAAGTGCACAGATGAGCACTAGAACCAGAGTCAAGCACCCAACTGGATGTAGAAGAAACCGTAAGGTTAGACTCAATAACGAGCATACCTCCAGAAGGACCTTCCTTCTTGTTCTTCAGGGTGGCCAGGTAAGTAGGGCAGTTTCGCTTCCAATGGCCGTTGGTGTTGCAATGGAAACACTTTCCTTTGCCATCGGCCTTTTTCTTCGATTCTGCCTTTCTTCTTTGGTCCTTCACCTTTTGCTTTTTCACAGACTTCTTTTTCTTTCCATAAGACTTTCTTTTGGAAGAAGTCCGTTCCATAGCAAGAACTGAGCCTTTAGATCCTTTCATAGAAAGCTCAGCGGTAACCAGCATATTCATTAACTCGGCAAGAATTCTGAAGTTTATGCATGTGGTAATTCATGATGAATTGCCCATATGCATCAGTGAAGGATTGTAAGAATGATATCGTTATGTAGGTCCAAGTCCAACTTCAACACCGAGCTTCTCAAGCTCTCCATGCTTGATTCATTGTCAGACCTGTGATCTTGGACTGACTACCCAATCACGGCATCTTAGCTTAAAAAAGTCATTTTGTACTTGATAATTTGGCTCCGCGACTCTGTTTCACCAAACATCTCCTGCAGGTGAGCCAACATATTGGCGAGCAGTCCCGATATCCTCATGTCAGCGAGTCCAATGTGAAAATCTAAATAGAAACTCTTTCTATTATTTCACTCTACCATGGCCATGGATTTCTGGACTTGATTCTCATGATCATCATAGGGCTACTCCTCTACCACCGAGGTAGATAGATTCCATCTTGATGCAATCCAGTTCCTACAATGAACATGCTATAGCCAACATACACCTCAGGGTTCCATATGGCTAGGAGACCGAGTAATGGTGTAGTCAAACTATAACACCCTCAAGGTGAACTGCCGATGCATCTCAGGTCAAAGAACCAGACACACTACTGCAGCATCGAGTCAGTCATTGACGAGAAGGTAGACTCCCTAATGACTACTCGAGGTGGTCACGCTCAGTGCCCTCGTTCTCTAACGAGTACCTGTACTCTCGCTCCGGTGTCTCCACACCGTAGACTCAAGACTCATCTACTAAAGAGAAGCGATTGTACACCAACCTTCCGGATCAATCACCATCCTCGTGATGATCCTATGGTCAGGAGCAATTTATGAGTTAATAATGATTATTCATGTCTTAAATTTTCAACTCTTGAAAATATGAATTATCATTACCATTAACTCAAAGGATGTATCACAGACACTAAATACACATATGTGATAGAAAATAACCCATTTATTGATTTTAGTCAAAATTATAATTTTGCCCCTAGAAGTGTATTACAAGTGTCAGCCAATTCTGGCTTCTAGGGCACATATATCTAACAATCTCCCACTTGTCCTAAAGCCAATTGGCTACAAGTCTAAGTCCCATCTTCTCAAGGTGGGCTTCGATCTTCTGCTGGCCCAACGGCTTTGTAAGTGGGTCTGCCACATTATCTGCGGAGTTGACTCTCTTGACCTCGACATAACCCTTCTCGAGGTAATCGCGGATGAGGTGGTATCGCCGCTCAATATGCTTGGATTTCTGGTGAGACCTCGGCTCCTTAGCAAGGGCTATGGCGCCATTGTTGTCGCAGTATAGAGGAATGGCATCTGATGGCATTACTCCAATTTCTGCAGCAAACTTCTTGTACCAGAATGCTTCCTTCGCAGCTTCTGATGCAGCGATATATTCTGCTTCCATGGTGGAATCTGCTATCACCGTTTGCTTGGAACTCTTCCAGCTGACAGCTCCACCATTGCACACAAACAGACTCCCAGATGTCGACTTTCGATCATCTATATCGGACATGAAGTCCGAGTCTGTGTATCCCTGGACTTGGAGTTCTCCGTTACCAAAGACCAACATCATATCCTTAGTTCTTCTCAAGTACTTAAGGATACATTTCACAGAAGTCCAGTGTTCTTCACCTGGATTTGACTGATATCTGCTTGTGACACTCACAGCATGGGCTATATCAGGTCGTGTACATAGCATGGCATACATGAGGCTCCCTATTGCAGAAGCATAAGGGATCTTGCTCATGCGTTCTATTTCCTCAGGTGTGCTGGGGCACATCTTCTTGGAAAGATGAATACCATGTCTGAAGGGTATTAATCCCCTCTTAGAGTTTTCCATACTAAACCTCTTTAGTACTTTCCTCTATGTACATCTTCTGTGAAAGTCCTAGCATCCTATTCGGTCTATCCCTATAGACCTTAATTCCTAGAATAAAGGATGCTTCACCTAGGTCTTTCATGGAGAATTCCTTGGACAACCACATCTTGACTGATGTCAACATGGGAATATCATTCCCAATAAGGAGGATGTCATCCACGTACAATACGAGGAAGACAACAGCGCTCCCACTGACCCTTTTGAAAACACATGGTTCCTCTTCATTTTTGATGAAACCAAACTTTTTGATCACATCATTGAAACGAGTGTTCCAGCTCCGAGATGCTTGCTTAAGTCCATATATGGACCTTTGCAGCTTGCAAACCTTGTGATCAGTATCACTGGATGTGAAACCTAGCGGCTGTTCCATATAGATATCTTCCTCAAGATATCCATTTAAGGAATGCCGTTTTCACGTCCATTTGCCATATTTCATAATCGAAATAGGCTGCAACAGCAAGCAATGTGCGGATGGATTTTAGCATAGCTACTGGGGAAAAGGTATCCTGATAGTCTAATGCCTTCGCGTTGACTATAACCTTTTGCCACCAATCTAGCCTTGAATGTCTCCACATTCCCATCTGCACCAATCTTTCTCTTGAAGATCCATTTACATCCCAATAGGTACTATACCTTCTGGTGGATCTACCAAGGTCCAGACTTGGTTTGAGTGCATCGAGTCAATTTCTGACTGCATTGCCTCTAGCCATTTCTCGGAGTCGATATCTGATATCGCCTCGTTGTAGGTTTTGGGATCATCACCATGAGCACCATTACCTACGAGGAACATTTCCTCTACATCCTCTGAAATAATACCTAAGTATCTTTCAGGGGGACGGGAAACTCTTTCCGATCTACGAGGTGGAGGAGGTAGTGTTCTTATTGGCTCAACCTGATTTGGTTCCACTTGGTCCTTAGCTCGTTCTGCTTGTGAGACTTTCTCATCAAGCTTGATCTGCTTTTCCAATGCCGCTATCTTGAATAAACTATTTTTCAAGAAAGATGGCATGTCGACTCACAATCACATTGTGGTCTTCTGGAATGTAGAAATAGTATCCTAATGACTCTTTAGGATATCCTATGAATCGAGCTCTAAAGGACCTAAACTCTAACTTGTCCGCTTGTTGTCTTTTGACATGAGCCGGACAACCCCAAATTCTGAGATGACTCAGACTTGGTTTCTTACCGTGCCATATCTCATACGGTGTGGTAGGAACGGTTTTAGAGGGAACCCTATTCAGTAAATAGATTGAAGTTAACAATGAGTGTCCCCAAAGGAAATCAGGGAGGTCTGTGAAGCTCATCATGGATCGAACCATATCTAATAGAGTCCGATTTCTCCATTCTGAAACCCCGTTGAGTTGAGGTGTTCCTGGTGGAGTCCATTGAGAGACTATGCCATTATCCTTGAGATAGTCTAGGAATTCCCTGCTAAGGTATTCACCTCCTCGATCTGATCGAAGAACCTTAATGGGTTTTCCTGTTTGTTTTTCTACTTCATGTCTGAATTCTTTGAACTTTTCAAAGGCTTCAGACTTGTGTCTCATAAGATACACATACCCATACCTAGACAGATCATCGGTAAAGGTAATGAAGTAGACAAAATTGCCTCTAGCCGGCACATCAAATGGGCCGCACACATCAGTATGTACTAGGGCAAGGAGATCTGTGGCCCTCTCCCCATGTCCAACAAAAGGGAGTTTAGTCATTTTGCCTTGAAGACAGGATTCACAAGTTGGATATGACTCGGAAGTCAATGGACTCAATAGCCCATTTTTCTCCAATTTGTTGATCCTATCTTCTGCTATATGACCTAATCTCAGGTGCCATAGATATCTGTCGTTTGGACTATCCCTAGGTCGTTTGGCATTCACGTTTTGCTCGATAGTTAGAACAGGTACATCAATATGTAGCTGATAAAGACCATTAATAAGGAAACCATTTGCAATTTTATTTCTTTCATAAAGAATGTTACAATGGTCCTTAAAGAAGGTGATCACATAACCTTCTTGTGCTAAGCATGAAACAGAAATCAAATTCCTGCTAGCTGCAGGCACAAAATAACAGTCTTTCAAAACTAAGTCTAAACCAGATGGTAATCGCAAGAGGGTATGTTCCCACGGCTACTGCAGCAACTCTTGCTCCATTACCAACGCGTAGGATCATGTCTCCATCCCTCAGCCTCCTGCTATCCTCAAGACCCTGCATAGAAGTGCACAGATGAGCACTAGAACCAGAGTCAAGCACCCAACTGGATGCAGAAGAAACCGTAAGGTTAGACTCAATAACGAGCATACCTCCAGAAGGACCTTCCTTCTTGTTCTTCAGGGTGGCCAGGTAAGTAGGGCAGTTCCGCTTCCAATGGCCGTCGCTGTTGCAATGGAAACACTTTCCTTTGCCATCGGCCTTTTTCTTCGATTCTGCCTTCTTCTTCTTTGATCCTTCCACCTTTTGCTTTTTCACAGACTTCTTTTTCTTTCCATAAGACTTTCTTTTGGAAGAAGTCCGTTCCATAGCAAGAACTGAGCCTTTAGAACCTTTCATAGAAAGCTCAGCGGTAACCAGCATATTCATTAACTCGGCCAAGGAATTCTGAAGTTTATGCATGTGGTAATTCATGATGAATTGCCCATATGCATCAGTCAAGGATTGCAGAATGAATATCGTTCTGCAGGTCCAAGTCCAACTTCACACCGAGCTTCTCAAGCTCTTCCATGTCCTTGATCATTGTCAGACAGTGATCTTGGACTGACTGCCCATCACGCATCTTAGCCTTAAAAAGTCATTTTGTGACTTGATATTTGGCTGCGCGACTCTGTTCACCAAACATCTCCTGCAGGTGAGCCAACATTTGGCGAGCAGTCCCGATATCCTCATGTTGGCGCTGGAGCTCATCAGACATCGAGCCCAACATGTAATATCTGGCCTTATTATCTTCGTCAATCCATTTTTCCAGAGACGCTCTCTGTTCAACAGATGGACGGGCTGGTAATGTGGGAGGGTCCTGGTCCAAAACATGGGTTAACTTCTCGGAACCCAAAATAATTTTGTAGTTCCTGAGCCAATCTTTATAATTGGGTCCAGTCAGTCTATGTGTGTCCAGGATACGTGCCAATGGGTTGGACGCAGACATATTCCTGTAGAGAGTCAAAGATTCTAGTTAGATACTGTAATTTTGACTTGACCAATTTGTTTAGGGATTTTATTTTTAAACAAATTAGCTCCCACTATTTTCTCGGATCCCTACACTCCCTCTGTAGAGATGCGAAAATCTCCACGATTAATGATTTCTAGTGGGTGGTGCGGTCTCACCAACTGACTCATCACCTCACCTAACAGTTATTGGTGATGGGTTAGCCAATGAGTGAACAACTCTTGTTCAATGATTCTCTAATCATGGTGCACCCAAACTTGGTCTCTAATTCATGAATCTCACCGTATCCGGAAATATTGATCCACTCCTTAGTTAAGTCAGACCCACCATTTGCATAGACTGGGTTCCTAATTGAGTCTCTCACCGTATCCGGAAATATTGAGCCCAACTCATCCTCCAGCCCATAGCATCCAATGCCTAATAGACATGGTTGCATCTTCCCGGTGCAACTGAGCCACTGTATCCAGCCGAGAACAATCAACCCCGGGAAGGGCCCGCACATCTACAATGGTGGAAGACCTCAGACTTAATCTTTTCTTAGGGAGAATTGATTCAGGTCTCATTAAACTAGACTTGGCTTAGTCATAACAATTATGACTAACCTAGTGGCATGGGTTAGCTCGGATTATTGACCACCTCAGATCAGAACTGTGTCAACAGATATGGCCAGGTAAGTGAGACCGGTGGAAGGAATATGCCATTAACTCGTACAAGAACGCATTCAGGTCGAGTAGCTTCCAATTAAAAACCAGTCGGTCGTCTATGCCAAACTTACCTTAGACACCAAATTGTTGAGTCAGAACCAATTGGGTTAGCCTACAATCCAGACTCTAACCTCTGAGCCTAATTAGGTCTTGCTTGATCGTGACTCGATCTTGACCCAGACTTAATCCTATTAGGCTGGTCAATTTAAGCATTGTTGATCCCATCTAACCAACTCTTGATTCGGTTTGATCAACCGCTTAGACCTAATTGAGCTACCCAAGCCCGAACCCAGTATTATGAATATGTCTTAGATCTGAAATTCTCAATTTTAGACCTAATTAATATTCCATAAACTTAATTCTTAATTAAGTAGGGTTCATAAACAAAATATGCACAATAAATCCTAGGGTTTCAGGATCTAGGGTTTTGCAGAAAGTAAGTTTTGGGTTTCTGATTAAGGACGAACACGCAGCACCCCTACACATCATAAGAACACCCCATCGAATGGGAAGAGAGGGCCTTTAAACCCTTCTTCGTTCTTATGACCGGACGGCCAAGAGGAACGCCTTAATCAGGAACATTCAATACTACAAAACAATATCAGATCTATATCATATATCTCATATATAAAGTAGATCTAATCATGGCATATTTTGCATACATCTCATGTATCAAATCATGCATATTTTCAGATCTAAATTATCTCATAATAATCTAAAAAATTAGATTTAAATTGATCTAATCAAAATAAATTCTAATCTAGACAATTATGTAGAACTATTCTACAACTAGTCTAGACATGCATCAATCATATCTCATATGATATTCAAAAATTAAATAATTTTTATTTGCTATTTTTTAGATGTTATTATAACACTTATAATATCAAAAAATAGTAAATAAAAAGATCTAAAACATGATTTAATCAGATTAAATCAAAAATATGCAAGAATATTCTATAGAACTATTCTATTCTAGAACTAGTCATGCATATCTTCTAATCTTAGATCCAAATTATTTAATTTTAATTTTTTCTGATTTCAGATCTGATCACATCTCATGTGACATCTGAAAATCAATTATTTTCTAATTAAAATAAATTTAAAATCAGATCTAAATAATTTAGAACCATGGCTCTGATACCAGTTGAAGGGAAATCCTGATTTCCCGGTCCAGGTTCGTTCAGATCTGATCAGATCAAGAGATATATTTCAAAAATTTTTTCTTGATCCCAATCAGATCTTGATATGTTTCAGATCTGATTCTTATTATTTTAATAAAATAAAATTAAAAGATAAATTAAATCAAATTTAATTTACCTGATCTGGGTAATCCTATTACCCTGTTGATGATCCTGTTTGCAGCGGAAGGTTCTGGATCTTAGCCACGCAAGCGCCTGGCCTCTACCGGTATCCACTCGGGTTGGATCTGGAGATCCTCTTCTTCTCTATCACACCTCCAAAAATCAGATCTGGATCTGATCTGGAGGATCTTCAAAACTCTTTTGAAGATGAGCAGTCGTCCTTTGCAGCAGCGCAGCCTTCTTATTTTTGATCGCCTTTCTTTGATCTGAATCGCACCAACCAAGGTCCAAAACTCCTTTTGGACGTGGAGAGCAAGGGGAGAAGAGACTATGGCATGGAGAAGGAGGGGAGAGGCAGCCTTGGGGCGTGGGGTTTCTCAATTGAATTGCATTAGAATCTGAGTTGGGCGCAGGGTCTTATTTATAGACTAAGCGTGATCCAACTCCTCTTCCTCCCAACCAATCACAACCCTTTGTGAAATCAGATCTAAATCTGATTGGTGGGAATAGAGACCCCTGGATTCCTCCTTAGAGGGTGCCTAAGACCAGTCAAAGTTGGTTCTTAGAAGAACTCTAATTGGAATCCAAAAAGGAGATGGAGTCCTTGTCCAACAAGGACTCCTAGGCGCCTCCAACTTGGGCACACGCCTAGGGTGGCGTGCGCCCTTCTCCTTGCCAGGTTCTGGCAGGGGGACAGGCCCCCACCAGCTCTCCAATAGGTGCATGACATGTGGTCAAAAGTCAAAGTGTCAATGGTCAACGTTTGACCAGTCAAAGGTAGACTTTTGACCAAAGTCAAAGAACAAGAAATGGCAGGTGACCAAAAATGGCAGGTAATGTCTTACAAATAAGACAACCTTTTCTGACTTGGACAACCTCCTGTCAGACCATATGAAGGCCTCTGTTTGAGCACAAACTCCTTTGGCTCAGACAGGACAACTTATTTATGATAGCAAAAGAAGAACGTTAGGTTCAATCGAGTGCTAGCACGATTTCCTTGAACCTAATTGAATCTCATTCAGATCAATTGAACTAGATCAGTTCAATTGATGATCACCAGATTCAAACCCTTGTTTGTGTGACCCAGTTAGGTTCAGTTCTGTATGGTAATGGGATATGTCATGATCTCTATCATCGACATCATCGAAACTCCTTTCGATGGATCAGAACTCTTCTGATTCGAACAGCTAGAATGATCGATCATCTAAATCATTCTAATTGCTCCCAAAATCCACCAGTGACACCTAGCAGTATATGGTGGCAACCCATCAGAGCTGAATGCGAACCTCTTGGTGCAGCTACCTGTGTGATTCAGTTCTTCTATCTTGAGCCCCGATCAGATTAGGGTTAAGGTGAACTCGTCAAACCCTAGTCTCTGTCATATGATGTAATCATTCGATTCGAGTCCAATGTGAAAATCTAAATAGAAACTCTTTCTATTATTTCACTCTACCATGGCCATGGATTTCTGGACTTGATTCTCATGATCATCATAGGGCTACTCCTCTACCACCGAGGTAGATAGATTCCATCTTGATGCAATCCAGTTCCTACAATGAACATGCTATAGCCAACATACACCTCAGGGTTCCATATGGCTAGGAGACCGAGTAATGGTGTAGTCAAACTATAACACCCTCAAGGTGAACTGCCGATGCATCTCAGGTCAAAGAACCAGACACACTACTGCAGCATCGAGTCAGTCATTGACGAGAAGGTAGACTCCCTAATGACTACTCGAGGTGGTCACGCTCAGTGCCCTCGTTCTCTAACGAGTACCTGTACTCTCGCTCCGGTGTCTCCACACCGTAGACTCAAGACTCATCTACTAAAGAGAAGCGATTGTACACCAACCTTTCGGATCAATCACCATCCTCGTGATGATCCTATGATCAGGAGCAATTTATGAGTTAATAATGATTATTCATGTCTTAAATTTTCAACTCTTGAAAATATGAATTATCATTATAATTAACTCAAAGGATGTATCACAGACACTAAATACACATATGTGATAGAAAATAATCCATTTATTGATTTTAGTCAAAATTACAATTTTGCCCCTAGAAGTGTATTACAAGTGTCAGCCAATTCTGGCTTTCAGGGCACATATATCTAACATAGACCACCTCCTCAAAGAAACCATTAAGGAAGGCAGTCTTTACATCTATTTGTCATATTTGATAATCATGGTATGCTCCTATAGCAAGCATAATCTGAATAGATTTGAGCGTGGCAACAGGTGAAAATGTTTCATCATAATCAATCCCCTATTTTTGCCTAAAATCCTTAGCCACCAATCTGGCCTTATAGGTTTCAATTTGACTATCAGCTCCAATCCTTTTCTTAAAAATCCATTTGCATCCAATATGGTTTATATCCTCTGGTACATCCACCAAAGTCCATACTTTGTTGGTATGCATGGATTCTATTTCGTATTGCATGGCAGCCAGCCATTTGTAAGAGTCCTTACTTTTGACTGCTTCCGCATAGGTCAGAGGTTCGTCATTTTCAATGACTTGGGCTTCATTGTTCTCAATAATGAAACCATACCTCATAGGTGTATTTCGTACTCTTTTAGACCTATGGATAGGAGTTATGTGTTCTGGTTCTTTTATATGATTATTTGGTTGAGAAATTTCTATTTGATTTTTCTTGAACTTCACTAAGTTCAATATTTCTGCCACTGCCCTTTTCTAGGATAAATTCTTTTTCCATGAAAATGGCATGCCTACTTACAAATACCTTTTGTTCAGTAGGATGGTAGAATATATATCCTATACTATTTCTAGGATATCCTATAAATAGACATCTGTCTGATCTAGCATCAAGTTTATGTCCAAAATTTTTTTTGACATAAGCTGGACAACCCCATATCTTAAGATACTTAAGATTAGATTTCTTACTTCTCCATATGTCATATGGAGTACTAGATACAGATTTAGAAGGAACTCTATTCAAGATGTAAATTGCAGTCTCCAGAGCATGACCTCCAGAAGGAAATAGGTAAATCAGTGAAGCACATCATGGACCGTACCATATCTAATAAGGTACGATTTTTTCTTTTGGCTACACCATTTAATTATGGTGTATAAGGAGGTGTCCATTCAGAGAGAATTCCTTTAACTTTAAGATAGTCTAGAAACTCACTAGATAAGTATTCTCCTCCCCGATCAGATCGAAGGATTTTTATACATTGTCCAGTTTATTTTTCGACCATACTTTGATACTCTTTAAATTTATCAAAGGCTTCTGATTTGTGTTTCATAAGATACACATATCCAAACCTAGATAAATCATCAGTGAATGTAATAAAATAAGAGTATCCTCCTCTGGCTTGAGTTGTCATAGGACCACATACATCCGTATGTACAAGTCCTAATAACTCATTTGTCCTTTCTCTATGTCCATTAAATGGAATCTTGGTCATTTTACCCATGAGGCATGATTCACAAGTTCCCAATGATTCATAATCAAAAGGATCAAAGAACTTTTCTTTGTATAACTTGTTAATCCTAGCCTCACTAATATGACCTAATCGATAATGCCAAAGTAAAGTATTATTTATGTCATCTCTCTTACGTTTTCTATTTTCATCAATATGAAATATATTATCATCCAAACATAGAGTCAACAAACCATTGCTAAATATGCCAAAACAAATATTTTCATTAGAATATTTGATCGAGCAACCTTCGCTCGTTACATTAAGACTATAACCTTGTTTTAATAACAAGGGTATAGATATAATATTTCTAATGATCTTAGGCATATAATAACAATTTGTAAGCTCTAAGATCTTTCCCATAAGGTAACTTCAATATATTTGTCCCTACAGCTTCTGCTTGGATAGACTCTCCTCCAGCACCATAGAGCTTGAAGTCATCTTTCTTCAAACTCTTAATTTTCTGCATAGCCCCTGCAAAGATTTGCAGATATGAAAACCACAGTCAGGTATCTAATACCCAAGAATTTGAAATGAAAGAATTTAATGATAATATAGTATGTATCTCATACATACCTTTTGGTGCATTATTTGCACCAGACTTCATGGTTGCAAGGTAAGCCTTGCAATTCCTCTTCCAATGGCCTGCTTTGCCGTAGTGAAAATAGGTCGTCTTGTTCGGAGACCTTCTTCCCCTTTTTCTTCTTATTTATACCACTTTTAGGATTCAACCTTCTCTTTGAACCCTTTTTGCCTGCCTTCTTCTTGGAGATCCCTTCCACAAGAAGAAGAGGAGCCTTATCTTTCTTGATATGGCTTTCTGCTGTCTTGAGCATATTTAACAGCTCAGGCAATGAAGAATTCAGTTTGTTCATGTGATAGTTCACGACAAACTGAAGAAAATAATTCTGGGAGTGATTGCAGGATCAAATCCTGACTTAACTCTCCATCCATTACAAAACCTAATTGACTTAATCGAGTGATTAGGTCAATTACCATCAAAACATGATTTTGTATGGATGTTCCTTCTATCATTCTTGCATGAAATAATTGCTTAGATATCTCATATCTAGCAGTCCTACTATGCTCTCCATAAAGCTCTTTTAGATTGAGCAATATGGACTTGAGTGTCCATGCTATCATGCTGCCTCTGTAATTCATTATTCATAGAGGCAAGTATGATGCATTTGATAGTAAGGGAATCATTTTGCCACATCCTGTATGTGGACTTATCTTCATCTGTGGCATAATTTTCTAACAACTTAGGATCAGGGGCATCAAGAATATAGGAGAGTTTTTCTTGACTGAGTACTATTTTTAGGTTTCTCAACCAGTCAACATAATTTTGACCAGTCAATTTATTTGAATCCAAAATTGAATGTAATGAAAGTGAAGAAGCCATTTAATCTACATAATAAAGAATAATATATAAGCAAATAATTCATGATGACAAAACATAATTAAATTAGAACTTTAATTTAATTATGTCTCCCACTAAAAATCATAACCCTCTTATTGATTTTCTTAGTGAGAATAAGATCCTAATTCCTTATAAAAAATCTTGTGGTTGCACAACAAACCTATTATAAGTTCAAAGGTAGGAAACTCTTTCCAATTGCATTTTATGCAACTCTCAAAAAACTTTTGCCTCTAAAATATTAATAGCCTTGTGTTAACACAACAAACTTTAATGTTTTAGTTTAAGTAGAACCCTTCATTTCCATACAGTCAAAATTGAAATATAACTACTTTTGTGGTTACACAATAAAGTAGTATATTCAAAATGTTGTAAGCATCTCAATGCACTAGATTAATATTACATCTTTCCCCATGATAGATCTTGTGGTTACACAACAGAACTAACATGGTTTTGGACATAATAAGAAACTAGTATGAAGGAAGGCCTTAATGTAGTGAATATATTATTAAGCATTTCAATCTGGAATTAAATTAATCGAATCAACCAGATAAATGGGAGAGAAATGGAAGTTCCCACATTGCTTTCCTTAGACACCAATAAATTATCCAGGTCAGACAATGGAACTAATTAAAAAATCATGTTCTCTTTACCAATCAAGAACCATTTTTCCTAGACAACGATTGATCAATTAGACATCCTGACTGATTCAGCTAAATATTAATTACACTACAACTTAATATAATTTTTTATAGAGGAATTTAAATGGTCTCAATGCACATATTGATTTAAAACAAACTAAATGCATAATAGCATTAATTATGATAAAAATTATATATGTCAATTAACATGTATAATTATTCTAGGACAACCATCATTATATAGTGAATACTTTCCACTATATCAGGGCAACCTTTATAGAATAATATATACAACATAATCTCATTATGATAAAAAAAAAAGAATATGATCTCATCATATAAATTAAAACATGCTAAAAATATTATATCATATTTTTCATTTATGCCATTATACTATAAGCAAAGCATTATATGATTTAACCTAATAAGGCTTGCTCTGATACCACTGTTGGGTTTGGTGTACAGGACGGAAGCATGGATTTCAAAACAAAAATATGAAATCATATAAACCAAACCCAAACCCTAGGACCACCTCATTAGTAATTAAATCATATAACATGCATTTATAAATATAAAAGAAAGTATTAGAACATACCTCTTATCGCTAAATCCCTAAATTGACCCTTGATCGTCGGTAGCAGTCCATCAGGGTTTCCACCAGGTGCCCACGTGTTCACCCTCCAACGTTGATCCACACAGAGACTTGATAAAGACACCAACACCTTTGATTTATATAATTAGAGTTCTAATAATAAGAACTTTAATTAAAAGGGCTAGACCTTCTTTAGCCTTTATGTCACCTTCCTTGCCTTTCCTTATCTATCTTTCTTTTTCTTTTGTCTTCTTAATTTTCCTTTCTAATCTCTTAGTCTTAAGATGACTTCCTATCCTTATAATGATAAGGTCTAGACAAGAGAAAGGAAGAAAGAAAATTGGACAAAAAGAAACTCTTATAAGAAAGAAAGATAATTTTTTTTTTACTCTTCTGGACTCTTGGTGTGCATCCCTATTTATAATGTACGTAGGGGTGCCAACAAAAAATCTCACACCCTTTCCTCATCAAATTCTAATGCCCCATCAACCAATCTCATGCCTCATCAGTAAAAAATGAGATATAGACTTAGTCCAAGAGGTGCCTTAAAGCAGAAGGACTCTTGGATTAATTCTACGTAAGTTTTTACGAAGAGTCGCAATAATTCATCTTTGGCGCCACCCTTTTCATCCATTAGATCATGAAACAAGGCCATCCAATGGCTCTAAAAAGGGATGCCCATTCAGCAAGAAGGCATGGAGATAAACTTTGAATAGTCAAAGTCCCAAGAGACTTTGACTTGGTCCAAGAGACGTCAAGGAGGAGTAGGCGGCATGGAGTCTTGGGCGGCAAGGGGTCTTGGGCGACAAAACATCCTGGGCAAAAAGAAAAAAGAGTATTTCATCTATAGAAGGACTCTTCTATGCCCCATATCTGATGTCCATGCCAATATAAAAATTTACGTGACATAACAATATTGGAAAAGTCAAAGAAGTAGGCGCCAACTTATTTCATGCGTCAAAGAGTTCTTTGCGCATGAAAGACTTCCCACGCATGAGAGAGAGACTCTCTGGCATAAAGAATGTAGGTATGAGGCACCCAATCTGAAGCTCAATCAATCTGGGTTAATCCAACTCAAGACCAAATCCTATTTGGCTCAAATCAGATCTAAATTAGCCCAAATCAGAAGCTGATTCGAATCCAATTCGAAACTAGGTGCTAGGGTTTGCTACATGTGCTAGCATGTTCATCTTGCAAACATGGTCTAATCTAATTTGATCCTTAATCAATTCTCTTTGTGTGTGACCCATTGGGTTTCACATCTAACCAGTAGTGAGTCTAGATGTGATTTGACCTAATCTGGTTAGAACTCAACCAAACCAATTTAGGTCAAAACTAGCCAACCCAATTTGACTTAATTTAGAATACTTTCTAATTTAATAATCAAATTAAAATTTTAATTTAATCAAATCCACAAGACATGATTGACGTCTAGCAACATATCATGACTATCCAAAAGATGTAAAATTTTGATGGAAATACCAAAAATATCCCTTCAGTGAAAATTACCATGCAACTAGATCCTTCGATCTCCCTACATCCTGAATATGACTCTGGATATGAAAATATGTCAACCCCAATATCATATTCATTTCTCTTTCAATCTTATGATGATGATTCATTTAATGAAATATTAGAAATCATTTCTAATTTTTCATCATGCTTTGATCAAAGTCTTCCTGAATCATCATTTGTTTGAAGCAAGTAGGATGCTAATTTCCTCTTACCAGGAGAGATCGATTCCATGTTAACCTACTCACAACCTTCATATATATAATCTACCATATCCAGATCATCCCATACATAACTGAGTCATGAATGAGTATGAACCAAAATATGGATTTATATATATAAGATTCTATGGTAGTTTCAGGTCAAAGGATTACATGCACAAATTCCACTATGAGAACCATCTATTGACATGTAGATAAGACTCCATTAGATATTCTCAATTTGGATCAATTTAGTGAACTCATTCTCTAATGAGCACCCACATTCTTGTATTAGTGTCATACATAAGTTATTATGAGATCAGTCACCCTCTCAATCGAGCATACAAAGAATGTGCTAGTCTTACCAGAAAACATTGATCCCTAACTCAATATCCCATCGACTAGGAATATTTAAATTAAGGTATTAAGACTTTAGGTCTCACTAGTATGATCTCATCATAATCTTAAAATCATAGTCCTAATTTATAGGATTCATCATAAACTTAAATAAATAATAAGACATTACATATGGTGAAATAAATGCCTTTATTTATTAAAAATATCATTACATGAGTCTGGAAGACAAAGAACATCCCAAAGAAATTGGCTTGAGGACATATTCCTTTCAAGTATTGGAGCATACCTCTGATCACAAAATTCGAATTTGACTCTGATCATCAGCAGCAGTCCATTAAGGTTTCCACCATGTGCCAACATGTTCACCCTCCAATGTTGATCCGCACGGAGACTTGATCAAGCCACCAGCACCTCTAATTGATTTAATTAAAATTCTTATAAGAAGAATTTTAATTATTTGGGCAGAATCTTCCTTTGCCTTTAATGTCACCATCCTAGCCTTTCCTTGCCTTTCTTTCTTGTTTCTTGTCTCCTTAATTTTTATTCCTAATCTCTTTGTCTTATTGGAAGATTTCTTATCCTTAAATCAGGACCTTATCAAGACAAGAGAAAAGAAATAAAGAAAATTGGATAAGAGAACCTATTGTAAGAAAGAAGGGAGGAATTTCTGAATGCTTTGGACTCTCGGTGCGCACCCCTATTTATAATGTACGTAGGGGTGCCACCTAAAATTTATCACCTCCTCTCCATAATATCATCACACGCCCATTCAAAAATATCATGCCCCATCAGAAGAAAATGCTACGTGAAATTCAGGGAATTAATATGAAGAGGTGCCTTGCAACAGAAGGACTCTTCATATAATTCTACGTAACTTTCTTCCAAAGGGTCACAATACATTCAAATTGATGCCATTAATTTCCACCTTTGATCAACATCTCATGCTGATCCTAGGGTCTAAAAAATGGTGCCATATCTGAAAGGGGGCGTGGGATGGATGGCGTGGAGATGGAGTCCAATGTGCCTAGGACTCTTAGTCCATGGGGCGCCTAGATAAGGGGGGCGGCTAAGAGTCCAATTTAATTCAAATTTCAGATAACAACGATAGAGAATCACAAGCAGAAGGACTCTTCTACACCTTCTCTTCAGATATGAAATAATGTAACAAAATTTACATGTAAAAAAGGAAGGAAAATTGTGTCAAATTAACCCATGCGCTACATGTCCTTTGCGCATGAACCAAAACCTCATGCGCCAAAAGAGAGAGAGTCTCTGGCATGTGGGTTGCTATTAGGTGATGCCTAGACCCTGGCCATCAAGCCAAGGGTCAACCCATTCATGTAGCAAAATTAGATTTGACTCAAATTGGATTTAATTAGCCCAAATAGAAATCCGATTCGAATCTAGGTGCTAGGGATTGCAACATGTGCTAGCATGTTCAACTTGCAAACATGGTCTAATCCAATTAGACCCTTGATCAATTTTCTTTATGTGTGACCCATTGGATTTCACATCTAGCTAGCAGTGGGTCTGGATGCGATTTGATCTAATCTGGTTAGAACTTAACCAAACTGATTTAGGTCAAAATTAGCTAACCCGATTCGATCAATTAGAACACTTTCTAATTAGCAATCAAATTAAACTCTTTAATTCAATCGAACCCACAAGACAAAATTGATGTCTAGCAATATATCATGTTTATCCGAAAGATATGAAATTTTGATGAAAATACCAAAATTACCCTTTAGTGGAAAGTTACCATGCAATAGGATCCTTCGATCATCCTGCATCCCGAATATGACTCTAGGTATTAAAATATGTCAAACCCAATATCATATTCATATTTCTCTTAATCTTATGATAATGATTCGATTAATAAAATATTAGAAACTATTTCTAATTTTCATCATGCTTTGATCAAAGACTTTCTGAATCATCATTTGATTGAAGCAGGTAGGATGCGATCTCCTCTTATCAGGAGTGATCAATTTCATATTGACCTACTCACAACCTTCATATATAATCCACCATATCCAAATCATCCTATACATGATCGAGTCATGAATGAGTATGAACCAAAATATGATTTCATATATATAGGGTTCTATGGTAGTCTCAAGTCAAAGGACTACATGCATAACTCCCACTATGAGAACCATCTATTGACATGTAGATAAGACTCCATTAGATGTTCTCGACTTGGATCAATTCAATGAACTCATTCTCTAATGAGTACCCACATTCTTGTATTAGTATTATATACAAGTGATTGTGAGATCAATCACCTTCTCTAATGAGCATACAAAGGATATGCCAGTCTTACCAGAAACATTGATCTCCAACTTAATGTTCCATCGACTAAGAATATTTAAATTAAGATTTTAAGATTTCAGGTTTTACTGGTATAATCTCATCATAATCCTAAAATCATAGCCCTAATTTTATGGGGTTCATCATAACCTAAAATAAATAATTAAGATGCAGCACATGATGAAATAAATATCTTTATTTATTTGAAAATATCATTACATGAGTTTGAAAGATAAAGAATAGCCCATCAAAATATAAATTTTGATTGGCTTGAGGGCATATTCCTTTCACTATAATGATCATGAGATCGAGTCCATAAGCCCATGGCCATGACAGTGTGAAGATAATAGAAAGAGGTTCCATTAAGATTTTCACATCAAACTCGAATTGAATGATTAATTCATATGGCGGATTTTGGGTTTGACGAGTTCACCTTAACCCTAATCCTGTCAAGGCTCAAGATAGAAGAACCCAATCATACAGATAGCTGTATTAAGAGATTCATATTCAGTTATGATGGGTTGCCACCATATACTTCTAGGTGTCACTGATGGATTTTGAAAGCAATTAGAATGATCTTGATGATCGATCATTCTAATTGTATGAATGAAAAAAGTTCTGATCCATTAAAAGGTATTCCGATGATATCAATGATGGAGATCGTGACATATCCCACTACCATATGAAACTGAACCTAACTAAATCACACAAATAAAGATTTGGGTCTGGATGTCATCAATTGAGCTAATCCAGTTTGATTGATTTAGATTAGATCTAATTAGGTTCAAGAAAATTGTGCTAGCACACGATTGAGCCTAACAATCTTCTTCTGTAGTATTTCTAATTTATCTCGGCTGAGCCTAATTAGTATGGGTTCACCTAGAAATCCTATATGGCTTTTCCCTAATCAGAATAATATTATCCTAAACCATCAGATGGAGTTAGGACAATACTAGCCAATTTCTGTATTCGACAAGACGAAACCTACCAATTCTTGTCACTGTCAAGACATCGGCTCAACAATTGACCCATATGTAGGAATTAAAGGGGTTGGGCATGCATCCCTCTTGGAGATCTCTTAGGGGTGTGCACCCCCTTGGTCTCCATGCACAAATATGTGTGCACGCCCCTAGTTGGCATGCACACATGGAGAAAAGAGGAGTCCCATACTGATGGGACTCCAAGGTTACCTGATGGCTTCAAATATCTAAGCACCAAAGTGTTTAGGCTTATCCAAATTTGGTGCCATCAATGGAAGATTAAAGGGGCCTCTAACCTGATTGGATCAGATGATATCACTCCATCAATCAGATTAAGATCTAATTGTTACGAGCATTATGATTGGTCGAAGTGATGTGGCACTGCATGGTGCAGTAGGGTCTATTTAAACCCTTGCTGTGCCTAGGGTTTGAATGAGATCCAATTCCTATGCTGCAAGGCTGCTGCCCCTAACACCTCTCTATGCCCTCTCATCCTCCTCTCTCTCTTCTCCATGCCCAAAAGTTGGGCACAAACAGCAAGGAAGATCCAAGAAAATTGGTGCAAAGATCAGGCTTTATGCGACAGTGTTCGTGAGACGAACGTGCAGACTTCAGCAGTTGTTTTGAAGGATCTATAGTTTAGATTCAGATCTAATCTTTGAAGATCAGATATGAAAGGAGAAGACACCTAGAACCAGCCTAAGTGGATATTGGTAGAGGCTAGACATGTGCATGGCTTGATCCAGAACTTCGGGTGCATCAAATCATTAGCAATGTAATCAGATTACCCGATCAGGTACAAAATTAAATCTGATTTAATTTTAACTTTTATATTTAATATTAGATCAATAAGATTAGATTTGAAAAATCATAGATTTGATTAGAATCTATTAAAAAATAATTTTAAAAATTTCTTATCGATCTGATCGGATCTGAACGATCCTATGGTGAAAAATATTGATTTTCCTTCAACTAGTATCAAAGTCAGGTTCGTAGTTCATCAGATTTATTTTAGATCAGAATTTTATTATATTTTATGATTTGATATTAAAAGTTTTAGATGTCACATTAGATGTGATCAGATCTAAAATGAAAAAATTAAAAATATTTTAAATTCATATCAAAGATGTATGAGATTCATATCTAGACTAAGTGTAGAATTATTCTATATGTAGTCTAATAGCTTTTCTTTTTGATATGATAAAATGTATATTTTAAATCTTTTTATTTATATTTTTTTAATGTTATAAATATTATAATAAGATCTAAAAAATAAAAAATTAAATATTTAATTATTCATATGAGATATGATAAATGCAAGTCTAGACTAGTTGTAGAATAGTTCTATGAATTATCTTAAATAAGTTTTATTTGATGTGATCAATTTAAAATTTTATTTTTTAGATATTATATATGATATATCAGATCTGAAAATATGCATATCTAATTTAATGATTGATACATGAGATGTATACAGAACATGCATAAGTAGATCTATGATTTTATATATCATATATGTTTTAGATCTTATTATTTTGTTGTGTAATAATTGTTTCTGATCAAGGCATTCCCCTTGGCCATCCGGTCATAAGAGTAAGAAGAGATTAAAGGGCCTCTCTTTTCATTCGATGGGGTTCTCTTATGGTGTGTAAGTGTGCTGCACATTTATTCTTAATCAAAAATCAAAAACTTACTTTTCTGCAAAACCCTAGATCCTGAAACACTAGATTTTTTGGCATGTTTCTATTAATGAACCCAAACTTAATTAAAAATTGAGATTATGAAATAAATTAGGTTTAAAAATTATGAATTTTCAGATCTAAGATACCTTCATAAATTTGGGTTCGAACTTGGGTAGCTCAATTAGGTCTAGCAGTTGATCAAACCAAATCAAGAGTTGGTTAGGTGGGATCAAGAGTGATAAGAATAGACAAGCCCAATAAGATTAAGTCTGGGTCAAGATTGACTCACAGTCACATATGGTTGACCAAGTCAAGACCTAATTTGGCTCTATGGTTCGAGCCTGGATTGTAGGCTAACTCGATTGGTTCTGGTTCAACAATTTGGTGTCTAAGATAAGTTTAGTAGATACGACCGACTAATTTTTAATTGGGAGCTACTCGACCTGAATGCATTCTTATCGAGTTAGTGGCATATTCCTTCCATCGATCTCACTTACCTGGCCATTTGGGTCGATCCAGTTCTAATTTGAAGTGACTAACAGTTCAAGCTAATCCATACCACTTGATTAGTCATAACTATTATAACCAAGTCAAGTCAAGTCTAAGAGATCTAAATTAAATCTTTCTAAGATAATATTAAGTCATAGATCTTCCACCATTATAGATGTGAGGGCCCTTCTCGGGGTAGATTGTTATTGGCTAGCTATAATGTCTCAGTTGCATTGGAAAGATGCAACCATGTTTATTAGGCATTGGATGCTACGGGTTGGAGAATGGGTTGGACTCAATATTCCGGATACGGTGAGGGACCTAATCAGGAATCCAATCGTGCAAATAGTGGATTTAACTTAAAACTGGATCAATATTTAGGACATGGTGAGATTTATGAATTAGAAACTAAGTTTGGGTGCACCATGATTATAGAATCATTGGATAAGAGTTGTCCATCCATTGGGCTGACTCATCACCAATCACTGCTAGGTGAGGTGGTGAGCCATTCGATGGGACTGTACCACCTACTAAAAATCTTTCATTATGGAGATTTTCACATCTCTGCCAAGGGAGTATAGGAATCCAAAAAAATAGTGGAAGCCTAATTTATTTAAAAATAAAATTTTTAAATAAATTGGTTAAGTCTAGTTATAAAATCTCACTAAGAATTTTGACTCTCTACAAAAAAATGTCTGCATCCAACCCACTAGCCCATATCCTGGACACCCATTAATTGACCAAATCCAATTACAAAGATTGGCTCTAGAACTTTATAATTATTTTGAGTTTCGAGAAGTTGACTCATGTGTTGGAATAGGATCCTTCCACATTACCTGCCCGTCCATCCGATGAATAGAGGGCATCTTTAAAAAAATGGACGGATGAAGATAATAAAGCCACGTATTATATGTTGGGCTCGATGTCTGATGAGCTCTAGCGCCAACATGAAGACATAAATACTAGCTGTCAAATGTTGGCTCGTCTGCAAGATTTGTTTGGTGAATAGAGTTACACAGCCAAGTATCAAGTCACTAGGAAACTTTTTAAGGCCCAAATGTGTGATGGGCATCGATCTAAGATCATTATCTAATGATGATCAATGACTTAGAAGAGCTTGAGAATCTTGGTGTCAGGTTAGACAATGGTCTGCAGATTGTTATAACCCTACAATCGTTGACTGATGCGTATGGGCAGTTCATCATGAACTACCATATGTATAAACTGCAAAATACCTTGGCTGAACTTATGAACATGTTGGTTACTATTGAGCTCTCTATGAAAGGTTCAAAGGGCTTAGTTCTTGCTGTGGAGCAGACATCCTCTAGAAAAAAGTCTTTTGGAAAGAAGAAGAAGTCTACAAAGAATCAGAAGATTGAAGTTGGGAAGAAGAAGATGGGAGAATTGAAGAAGAAGGCTGCCAACAATGGAAAGTGTTTCCATTGCAATACCGATGGCCATTAGAAGAGGAATTGCCCTACATACCTGGCTAGCCTGAAGAACAAGAAGGAGGCTGGTTCTTCTAGAGGTATGCTCGTAATTGAATCTAACCTAACGATTTCTTCTGCATCCAATTGGGTGCTTGACTTTGATTTGAGTGCTCACTAGTACACTTCTATGCGGGATCTTGAGGAGAGTAGGAGACTGAGAGATGGTGAGATGATCCTACACATCAAAAATAGAGCAAAAGTTGCTGCTATGACCGTGGAAACCTACCCTCTTCGACTATCATCATGATTAGATCTAGTACTTAGGGATTGTTTTTATGTGCCTGCAGCAAGCAAGAATTTGATTTTTGTTTCTTATTTAGCACAGGAAGGCTATGTAATTAGTTTTCTTAAGGACCATTGTAATATTCTTTTTGAATGAAATAAAATTGCAAGTGATTTTCTGATTAATGGTCTTTACCAGTTACATATTGATGTTTCTATTTTCAATATCGAGAAAAATGTGAATGCCATAAGATCAAAGCAACCTAGGGATAGTCTAAATGATAGGTATCTATGGCACCTTAGGTTAGGTCATATAGCAGAAGACAAGGTTAACAAATTGGAAAAATCTGAGCTATTGAGTCTATTGACTTTTGAGTCATATTCGGTTTATGAATCATGCCTTCATGGCAAAAAGACCAAGCTCCATTTTGTAGGACATGGGGAAAGGGCCACAGACCTACTTGCCCTAGTACATACAGATGTGTGCAGTCTATTTGAGGTGTCGGCCAGAGGCAATAATATCTACTTCATCACCTTTATCGATGATTTATCTCGATATGGATATGTGTACCTAATGGGACATAAGTCTGAAGCCTTTGAAAAGTTCAAGGAATTCAAACTTGAAGTAAAAAAATAAACAAGAAAGCCCATTAAGATTCTTTGATCAGATCGAGGAGATCAATACCTTAGTCAAGAATTCCTAGACTATCTCAAGGATAATGGCATTATCTCTCAATGGACTCCACCTAGAATGCCTAAGCTCAATGAATTTTCAAAATGGAGAAATTGGATCTTATTAGATATGGTCTGATCCATGATGAGCTTCACGGACCTCCTTAAGTTTCTTTAGGGACATAGTCTAATGGCTGTAATTTATTTATTAAATAGGGTTTTCTCTAAAATTATTCCTACCACATCGTATGAGATATGACATGGTAAGAAACCAAGTCTGAGTCACCTTAGAATTTACGATTGTCCAGCTCATGTCAAGAGACAGCAGGTGGACAAGTTAGAGTCCAGGTCCTTTAGAGCTCGATTTATAAGATATTTTAAAGAGTTGTTAGGATATAATTTCTATCTTCTGGAAGACAACAATGTGATTGTGAGTCGACATGCTATTTTTCTTGAAAAATAGTTTATTCAAGATGGTGGCATCGAAAAATAGATTAGGCTCGAGGAGAAAGTCTCCCAAGAGTAACGAGATAAGGAACCTAAGGAACTAAGTCAATTAGAGCTAGTTTGTACACTACCTCCTCCACCTCAAAAATCAACTAGAATTTTTCATCCTCATGAAAGATACTTAGGTACTATTTCAGAGGATGTTGAAAAAATATTTCTCACAAAAAATGGGATTCATGATGATGATCCCAAAATCTATGATGAGGTGATATCAGATATTGACTCCAAGAAATAGTTAGAAGCAATGAAGTCAGAGATTGACTCAATGCACTAGAACTAAGTCTGAACCTTGGTAGATTCACCTGAAGGTATAGTACCTATTGGGTGTAAATGGATCTACAAGAGAAAGATAGGTGTTGATGGAAATATAGAGACATTCAAAGCTAGGCTTATAGCGAAAAGGTATAGTCAGTGCAAAGGCATTGACTATTGGATACCTTTCTGCCAGTAGCCATGCTTAAATCCATCCACACGTTGCTTGCTGTTGCATCTTATTTCGATGATGAAATATGGCAGATGGATGTGAAAATAGCATTCTTAAATGGATATCTTGAGAAAGATATCTATATGGAATAGCCGCTAGATTTCATATCCAGTGATGCTAATCACAAGGTACGCAAACTCTATAGGTCCATATATGGACTTAAGTAGGCATTTCAAAGCTGGAATGCTCGTTTCAATGATGTAATCAAATCATTTGATTTCATCAAAAATAAGAAGAAACCATGTGTGTTTAAAAAAATTAGTGGGAGCACTATTGTCTTCCTTGTACTGTACGTGGATGACATCCTCCTTATTGGGAATGATATTTCCATGTTGACTACGATCAAAATGTGATTGTAAAAAGAGTTCTCTATGAAAGACCTAGGAGAACGAATAGGATGCTTGGTCTATCATAAAAGATATACATAGATGAGGTGCTGAAGAGGTTCAGCATGAAAAACTCCAAGAGGAGATTGGTACCCTTTAGACATGGCATTTATCTCTCCAAAAATATGTGTCCCAACGTACCTAAGGAGATTGAACGTATGAGCATGATCTCTTATGCTTCAGCAATAGGGAGTCTCATATGCACCATGCTATGTATATGATCTGATATCGCCCATACTGTGAGAGTCATGAGCTGGTATCAGTTGAATCCAGGTGAAGAACACTAGACTTCTATAAAGTGTGAGCTCAGGTATGGTGCTCTCAAGCCTTGGAAATAGGTGGAAAGAGAGCAAGGAGCGAATGGAACCAACCATCGAAGAGCTGTAGCAAATGCTTTAGAAGAGCTAGCTTGGTTGTTGTCAAAAGAGCCAGCCTGAGCAACAGAAGAGCCAGCCCGAATCTTGAGAGAGCTGGCTCGAGCAGAAGTGCAGAAAGTGTATCAGGCTAATACACTGGAAGAGCTGGCTTGGTTCCAGTTAGAGCCAGTCCGAGTGAAAATCAAGTCGGCTCAAATCCTGAGAGATTCGGCCTGAGCAGCAGAACAGAAAGTGAAGATTTGAGCTCTCACAGGAGACATCACAATCGAGCCAGCTCGATTGCCATCCGAGCCGGCTCGAATAGTGAGCAGAACATAACATAGTTTCTGTTCTAGCCTTGGATTTGGTTTAATCCTAGGGACTTAGGGCCTTGGTTTGTAAGGTCCTAAGGGGGCTAACCTATGGATTGGACTGGAATTTATCCAATGGATGTGTGCATGGGAGACATGGGTGTGCATGAACTCGGTGAGTGCATCACATTAGATTAGCTAGGAGAGTTTTTGGTTAGGTCTTATTTGATCAGGTATATATACTCTGTACTGAGTTTTGTAAACTAAGCACGAAATCAATACAAGCCTTTTCTCCCTAAAATCTCTATCTTCCTCTCTCATTCTTCTTGTCTTCTCCACACCTTAGGATTTTCTAGGATTTCAACAGAACAGCCATCTCTTTCCTTGGATTCTTGTTGCTGTTTCTGCAATCTTCAAGTAGCAAGGATTAGTATCAGACAAATTGGTATCAGAGCAGTGCTTTCTGTGGAATAACATAAAGTGTATTCTTAAGTACTTGAGAAGAACTAAGGATATATTTCTAGTCTTTGGTAATGAAGAACCTCAGGTCCAGGGGCATACAGATTCAGACTTCATGTCTGACATAGATGATCAAAAGTCGACATCTGATAGTCTGTTTGTGCGTAATAGTGGTGCAGTTATCTAGAAGAGTTTCAAGCAGACTGTGATAGCAGATTCCACCATGGAAGTAGAGTACACGCTGCATCGAAACCTATAAAGGAGGCATTCTGGTACAAAAAATTTGTCATAGAGCTTGAAGTGATGCCATCAGATATCGTCCCTCTGTACTACGACAACAATGGTGCCATAGCCCTAAAAAGTATAAGTATTTATTAATTATAAGTCAAAATTATAAAAATGCAGCTAGAAAGTATTTAAAAAGTGTTGGCTAATCTGAATTCTAGGGCACACATCTAACAAACTTCTACTTGATCTAAAGCTAATTGGCTATAAATCTAAGTTCCATCTATTAGATGTGTGCCCTAAAAGCCAGATTGGCTGACACTTGTAATACACTTCTAAGGGTAATTTTATAATTCTAACATAAAAATTAAATAAAGGGTTATTTTTATTTTATCACATTATGTACATAGTGTCTGTGATACATCCTTTGAGTTAATGGTAATGACAATTCATATTTTCAAGAGTTGAAAATTTAAGGCATATGTTGTCATAATTAACTCATAAACTGCTCCTAATCATAGAATCATCATGAGGATGGTGATTGATCTGAAAGATCGATTTATGATCACTTTCTTAGGATAGATGAGTCTTGAGTCTACAGTGTGGAAATACTAGAGCAAGAGTACAGGTACTCATTAGAGAATGAGGGCACTGAGCGTGACCACCTTGAGCAGTCATAAGAAAGTCTACCTTCTCATCAATGAATAGCTCGATGTTGCAGTGATGTGTTTGGTTTTAACCTAAGGTGCATCGACAGTTCACCTTGAGGGTGTTATGGTTTGACTACACCATAACTCGATCTCCTAGTTATTCGAAACTCTGAGGTGTATGTTGGCTATAGCAAGTTCATTGTACAAATTGGATTACAACAATAGGAGACCTATCTACCTCGATAGATGAAGAGTATATTAGATGTGTGCCCTAGAAGCCAGATTGGCTGACACTTATAATACAATTATAAGGATAATTTTATTATTTTAACTATAAATAAATAAAAAAAAATTATTTCTATCACAGTGCGTATTTAAAGTGTCTATGATACATCCTTTGAGTTAATGATTGTTGGCACGAAATCTGGCCATCGTCGGAGTCAAAGCTGAATTTGGTGAGGACGAGGTCGCCACCAGGACTTGCAAAACAAGTCTCATCCGGAGTCTGGGGTGGTGGCTCCGATAAGACTCTCTGATGATCAAGTCAGCTCTTTCGACCAACAGAAATGAAATACATAGAGAGATTCTAGCAGAGTTTTGAGGAAGAGAAGGAGAACTTTTTTTTTTCGAAAGCATATCTGAAGGGTCCCTTATATGGATGGATCCTGTAACAAACTGATAGTGATAGTCATAACCATTCGGTAGTAGGCCATTCAGGACCACATGGAGTTTGTTAAAGGGGACAGTGTCTGTTGTCACGATGTGCGAGCCCATCAGAGTTCAATGGTCGAAGCTTGGATGAAAAAGATTAACAATTCTTTTGGCTATATCGAGGATGAGTGCCAAGGTCCTCTAGGGCTGCTAAATGGAGTTTAGCTATTTGGAGGAGTCTATCTGAAGGAGAAATCTGAGAGGAGTTCGACTATTGGAGGAGTCCAGTTGAAGGGGAAGTTCGCTAGGAGTTCGACTATTGGAGGAGTCCGATTGGGGGAGGAGTCTGACTAAAGAAGAAGTTCGGAAGGAGTTCAACTGCTGGAGAAGTCCAGCTAAAGGAGAAGTCTGGAAGGAGTTCGACCATTGGAGGAGTCCGGCTGAAGGAGAAGCCCGGAAGGAGTTCAACTGTTAGAGGAGTCTGGCTGAAGGAGAAGTTCGGAAGGAGTCCGACTGTTGTAGGAGTCTAGCTAAAGAAAAAGTTTGGAAGAAGTTCAACTATTGGAGGAGTTCGACTAGGGGACGAGTCTGGCTGAAGGAGAAGTTTGGGAGGAGTCCGACTATTAGAGGGGTCAGGCTGAAGGAGAAGTTCGAAAGGAGTTCAACTATTGGAGGAGTCCGACTGGGGGAGGATCCTGGCTGAAGGAGAAGTTTGGGAGGAGTTTGATTATTGAAGGAGTCTGGCTGAAGGAGAAGTTCGGTAGGAGTTCGACTGTTGGAGGAGTCCGACTGGGAGAAGAGTCTGGCTGAAGGAGAAGTTCAGAAGGAGTTCAACTACTGAAGGAGTTCGACTGAAGGAGAAGTCTGGAAGGAGTTTGACTATTGGAGAAGTCCGACTAAGGATAAGCTCGGAAGGACTTCAACTATTGGAGGAGTCTGGCTGAAGAAGTTCGAGAGGAGTCCGACTGTTGGAGGAGTCTAGTTGAAGAAGAAGTTCGGAAGGAGTTCAACTATTGGAGGAGTCCGACTGGGGGAGGAGTCTGGCTGAAGGAGAAGTTTAGAAAGTGTCCGACTGTTGGAGGAGTCTGGCTAAAAGAGAAGTTCAGAAGGATTTCAACTATTGGAGGAGTCCGACTGTGGGAGGAGTCTGGCTGAAGAAGAAGTTTGGAAGAAGTTCAACTATTGGAGGAGTCCGACTGGGGGACGAGTCTAGCCGAAGAAAAAATTCGGAAGGAGTCCGACTGTTGGAGGAGTCTGGCTGAAGGAGAAGTTCAGGATGAGTTCGACTATTGGAGAAGTCTAGCTGAAGGAGAAGTTCGAGAGGAGTTCAGTTGCTGGAGGAGGCCCGAAGTTTAACTATGGAGGCTACTGCCATGTGGTATCCTTTCGAGATCAAACACCCAGCCAAACATCAATAGGAGCGGGTTTATCTCCAACACTAATCCCCCTACTCCCGAATTTAAAGTTCAAGGGAAGGGAGTACCGAGTGTGATTGTCGAAGTCCCTTTCCATTTCCTATGCTTGCTAGGGTGAGGTGTTTCTTGGTGCTTCTGTGTCAGCATCGAAGCTTCATAAATTTGAGGTGACCCGAAGAGACATCTTTGGAGCTCCATGCCAAAACTCTGCCTAGGGTACGACGTCATTATCGGCCTATCCACCGCCAGTCTCTACCATGATAGAGGGGGCACGCATCGGCCATAGGTCGGTTGAAGGGGATTCACAATCATAATCGCCTAGAATTCTCAGGGCCATTTAACCCGTTTCCTTCCCTCGAGTCGTTACCTCTTTCAAAATCTTCTTCCTCTTCTTCTGGTTTTCTTCTCTCCGTCGTGCGAGAGCTCAAGCTTTTCCTTCCACTTCCTTTGACCCCAGGTGTTCTCCCGTCTGTCTTTTGTGGCCTTCATCGTCTCCCTACCTCTTCCAATCGACTTAGGTTAACTTCGCTATCCTTTCTCAAGTTATTCCTATATTTTCTGCTTTTCGCTCCTTAGGTCTTTTTGTAGAAGTTTTTTGCACTTCATTTTCTTAGCTTTTCAAACATTTTTTATGATTTTGCTTTGATCCGAATGTCCACCGAGGAATCCTGATCGACCTCCTCGAGGAGTTCGGCTCCTCTAGCCTTAGCGAATCTATCTCTTAGGGAGGCCAAGCTTTCTGAGTTGCCCCCCTCCTTCCTTTGCACCAACAGTTATTGCCTGCCAACTTTGATCTGACGATCTTTCATTAGCTAGGATTCAGTTTGGTATTCCCTCTAAATACGAGCTCGAACTTTCCAAACCCAATGATAAGGCCTGCTCTCCACCTCCCAGCTGAACCTACCTATATTTAGAGGCTCTTCGGGTTGGGCTTAGGTTATCCTTACCCTCTTTCATGGCCAACCTGTTTAGATTTCTCAACATCTTCCTTGCGGCTATGGTACCGAACTCCTTTAGATTTATCATAGGATTTCTTTCCTTATGTACCATGGTAGGCGTCTGATCTATCATTTTCTTATTCAAGACCTTCTTTACCTTCAAACGCCATCCGACTGCTAAGGATTGGTGGTATGTGTCCTCCCAATTTGATAGGAACGGATTACTTAAGGGCACCTCCTCTTCCATCTATGGCTAGAAGGAGAAATTCTTCTTCGTCTCAAACCCACCCTTGAGGTTAGGACTTCCTCCATGAGGGGAGATAAGGAACTCGGTTCACCGAGCTACAGGGCTGGAAAGTGAGGATCGAAGTTCAGCTGATATATTGAAGGGCTTTAACATTCCGCCAATCTCCAACCTTTTGGATGAGCAGATCCTGTTTAACCTCAGCGTCAGTCCCCTAAATCCGGCAGGTTATCTTTTTTTTTGTCGGTTGTGGGGTGTTCTTTGTCCAGACCTTAGCTTTTCTTTGATCTTTCATGACTTTGATTTTTATCCTTTACAGCGATGACTCCTAACGAGTGAGACTGTTTGACCAAGGGACTTAAATCCCTCAAGAGGAAAGGTAGCCCCATTGGGGATCTTCCAAAGAAGGACCACACTAGTTAGTCCAGCCATGTCGTGCTGATCCAGGCCATGCCCGCCCTCGAGCCTACTACCACCGTACCAAGCCTGACCCCATCCAAAGTGGTCGCTCCATTTGCTCCCCTCCAATTGGAGGAAGCCATGGGGTAAAAGAAGAAGAGGGCTATTGGCAAGAAGATCGGAAGGAGGGTTGGGAGCTCTGAAAGTAGGGGTCCCAACCAAGAACAAGCTTCTCTGGACGATCGGGAGGTCATCCAATCACTCATGAAGGAGAGTATTCTTTCCCACATTGTGGCGAAGATGCTGCAGAGGGGCAACGTCAAGAGATTCGACGAGTCATTCACCACCTACCTTGAGATAGTCTTCTCTCTCATAGTCTTAGTCTGGGGTCTTTTCCATTTTCTAAGTCAGGGCTCCCTAATTTTAACTTGATTTCTTATCATAGCTTAGGCATTATCTCTTCACCCACTCTGAGGCGGCCGATCAAAGGCGGGCCAAAGCCTCGAAGGCCCTCGAGGAAGCTCGTGCGGAGGCCAAGAAGGCCCAGGCACCGAGGTCGAGCACCTTCGGAAAGAGTTGAGGGTGGAGCATGGGAAGATGACAAACTTGGGGACTGCTTTGGCTCAGGAGGAGGAAAAGAGGAAGGCGCAAGAAGGGGTCAGCGTGGCGGTGGAGCGAGCGGTCAAAAGCTTCAAGTCCTCTAGGGACATGGAGGACATTAAAATAGCTTTTGCTCAGGAGGCCTTCATCGAGGGATTCCATATCTACCTGGGGAGGATCACTAAGAATTTTTTCGAGGTAGATTTGGACCTCTTGATGGAAGAGCCCGATGATAGAGCCGATCCTTCTTCCCATGGGGTCGGAGTTGCCCCGACTGACGTCCCATCTTCTTCAGCTATGGGAGCTATCCTGGAAGCTTTCGAACCTATCACTACAGTGCTCGAGCCTATGCATGAATCAGATGCGAATGAAGATGCTCTGACCTCTCCTATGGTCGAGCTGCCCGTGGTCTAGATTCCTAAAGATCATTAGCTTTCTTTTTCTTCTTTTTTTATGCTGATGTATTTAAAAACATCCAAGTAAATGAAAGATAAATCTTTTTCTAGTCTTACACATTGTATTGTCATTTGCATGGTACAGAATGCTCTTGACGACCTAGGTCATGACTCCCCTCTTCTAGTTGATGCCGATCCTTTGCCTCGTGGGGCTCCAATTAAACCACCGATTAGAAGCTTGAAGAAAGTGATTCATTGCTTGAAGAAGAAGTTGAGAAAAATCGAGGATGATCTCTAAGAATCAAGGAAGAATGCTTCAGAGGTGACTATTGAAGTTACTCACCTTAGGAACCTATATAGGAAGGACTCTACCAGTTTCAGCATTTGGAGGAGCAGCTTCGAGAATGAAATGACCGAACTAAGAAGAAGCGCCAGCAATAAGTCTTAGGAGTTAATGGCAAAGATCAGCTCCCTTGAGATCGACCTTATGGTGGTGAAGGAAAAAATTCAACTGCTAGAGGGAACTTCGTCGTGGTCTACCGATAGGGTCTGGTATGATTGGGACTAGTTCAAGGGATTCTCCGAACTTCAAAAGTAGCTCCACGATGCCGAAGCCTGGCATAATAAGTATAAGCTAACTTGGTCGAAGGAAGTGATCAGGCTCGAGCATGAGCTCCAGGTAGCTAATAGAGAGGTGAGCGATCTCCAATAATAACTGACTGATGGTTGGCGGGCTATCTCTAGTGGAGAGTCGGAGGAGATTGGCTCCTTGAAGAAGACCATTGGCGAGCTTTCAGAGGCTGTCAGGATAAAGAAAGCTAAAGTTCAATGGTTGAAGCTCCAACTGATCTATGAACATCAAGCCATCCAGGACGTGGAGGCCGACTCCGAGGTCCTATGGAGGCAGCGGCGGGAGCTTGAGGGCTAGTTTAGGCATATCAATAGAGTGTACATAGACAATTTGTATAAAAAGAAAGAACTTGAGGAGGAAATCGTTAGGTTAAAGTAGGCCTTAGTGATGGCCGACATCGACGATCCGAAACCTGAGGAGTCTGATCTGTCTTAAGGCTTTGCCTCCTTATATATATATTTTTTGTAATCGATCTTGCCAATTCCTACCGCATTGGCTTCTTTGTAATATGTAGTCAGTTTGGCCGACCTCCATCTTACTTGTAATAAATTTAAACTTGTAGTAAAATAATATCTTGTCCATCGTTACCTCATGTGAATGCAATACTCACCTTCGACCCTTCTCTCTCTCTTTCTTTTTACTCTTATTAAGATGAGGTTCTCCTCCTGTTCCTAATGAGGCTGTAGGGGTGAATTAGGGTTAGTGTCAGGGCCTCTCCCATCATCCCATCTAAAGTGAATGAGATCTTCGATTTTGCTCAAGTTAGGATAAGGTTCTCCTCCTATTCCTAACGAGCTGTAGGGACACATTAGGATCGTTGTCAAGGCCTCTCCCCTCATCTCATCTAAAATGAATAAGGCGTTCAACTTTGCCCACGTTAGGATGAGGTTCTCCTCCTATTTCTAATGGACTGTATGGGCACATTAGGGCTATTGTCAGGACCTCTCCCCTCATCTCATCTAAAATGAATGAGGCCTTCGACTTTGCTCACGTTAGGATGAGGTTCTCCTCTATTCCTAACGGACTGTAGGGACACATTAGGGCTGTTGTTAGGGCCTCTCCCCTCATCTCGTCTAAAATGAATAAGGCCTTCGATTTTGCTCACATTAGGACGAGGTTCTCCTCGTGTTCCTAACAGGCTGTAGGGGTATATTAGGATCGTTGTCAGGGCCTCTTCCCTCATCTCATCTAAAAATGAACGAGGCCTTCAACTTTGCTCATGTTAGGATGAGTTCTCCTCCTGTTCCTAACAAGCTGTAGGAGCACATTTGGGCCATTATCAAAGGCCTCTTCCCTCATCTCGTCTAAAATGAATGAGGTCTTCGACCTTGCTCACATTAGGATGAGGTTTTTCTCCTATTCCTAGCGAACTGTAGGGGCACATTAGGACCATTGTCAGGGCCTCTCTCCTCATCTCGTCTAAAATGAATGAGGCCTTCGACTTTGCTCATGTTAGGACGAGGTTCTCCTCCTATTCCTAATGGGCTATAGGGACACATTAGGGCGATTATCAGGGCCTCTCCTCTCATCACGTATAAAATGAACGAGGCTTTCGACTTTGCTCATGTTAGGATGAGGTTCTCCTCTTATTTCTAATGGACTGTTGGGGCACATTAGGGCCATTGTCAGGCCTCTCCCTCATCTCGTCTAAAATGAACGAGGTCTTCGACTTTGCTCATGTTTGGACAAGGTTCTCCTCCTGTTCCTAATATGGCCGTATTTATCGTGAGATTAAGTTCGAGGCGTAGTCCTCCTTTATTACCGATATACAACAAAGATTAGGGTACTGAAGTGGGGAGATTTCATTGTAATCAAATCATCGGTAATACATTCGTCGATTTTTCGAATCGATGGTCGAGGCAGGTCTGCCCCTCTGAGTTCCTTCAAGTAGTATGTCCTATGTCAGATGACTTTCGTGACCTCGTAGGGTCCTTCTCAATTTGGGGCAAGCATCCCCTGGTTCTGATGTTGAGAGATGGCAGCTCGCCGAAGCACTAAGTCCCCCACTATGAATATTTTATCTCTAACTCTAGAGTTATAGTATCGGACCACCTTTTGCCTATAAGCTACCATCCGAACATCAACTTCCTCTCTTTTTTCATTTAGTAGGTCAAGGTTGGCTCTGAGGTCTCATAGGTTATGCTGCTCATTGAAAGCCACTATCTATGCCGATGGAAGCTTAAGTTCGATCAGGATGACTGCCTTTGTTCGAAAAGCTAAGACGAATGGTGTTTCTCTAGTCGGCAGCCTTTGGATAGTGCGGTATGCCCACAGAACATGATAAAGTTCATTTGCCTAGGCCCCTCTTGCTCTTTCGAGTCTTATCTTAATGCTTTACAATAGGGTCTGGTTGGTCACTTCAGCTTCTCCATTTGCCTACGGATGAGCTACCGACTTAAAGTGGTGAAAGATATTCAGACCTTCACAGAACTCGACGAACCTCACCTCAGTGAATTGTCGGCCATTGTTTGTTATGATAGTTTGGGATAGTCCAAATCTGTAGATGACTGACTTTCAGATGAAGTTCTGCACCTTGGCTTCGGTAATCTTTGCCAGTGGTTCATCCTCGACCTATTTAGTGAAATAGTTGATGGCGACTAGGAGAAACTTTCGTTGCCCAGATGCCATTAGGAAGGGTCCAAGAATATCCATTCTCCACTATGCAAACGGTCAAGGAGTACTCAACAAGGCAAGCTCGGCAGCTGGTTGCCTTTGGACATTCATGTTCTTTTGGCAGTGGTCACATCTCCTGATGTAATCAATACAATCACCATGCATAGTTGGCCAGTAATACCTTTGTCGGAGCAGCTTATGAGATAGAGATCTGGCACCTAGATGGCTCCCGCAAATATCCTCGAGCACTTTCCATAGTGCAAAATCGGCCTCAGAGGGTTGGAGGTACCTTAATAATGGTTGGGAATAGGATCTTTTATACAGCTTATTCTCATAAATAACATATCGGGAGGCTTGGTTTCTCAACTTTCAAGCCTCTTTTGGGTCATGAGGAAGAACCCCGTCCTTAAGATAAGCGGTCAGCGGGTTATTCTAGCAGGGCTCCTGGCCAACCTGCATGATAGGTTGCAGTTTCTCTGTGCATGGACATTTCAATGTCTCATAATAAGCTTCTTTCGGAAGCTTGTTACGAGCTAGGGTGGCTAGCATAGAAAGAAGGTTGGTCCTAGCATTTTTTGCTCTCAGGATTTGTTGAATGCTGAAGTTGCCGAAGGCTAGGGTCAAGCTCTTCACCTTCTTAAGATATTTTACCATGCTCTCTTTTCGAGCTTCATAACTACCGCTGACCTGCCCCACGACCAGTTGGGAGTCACTACAAATCTGAAGCCGATCAGCTCCCGATTCTTTGGCTATCCTGAGCCCGACTATTAGGGCCTCATATTCTGTCCCATTGTTTATCGCCGAAATTCAAAATGCAATGCGTACTCCATGATGATTCCTTTTGGATTGATCAGGATCAGCCCAGCACCTGCTCCAAAAGTGTTGGAGGAGCCATCGATATATAGGGTCCAAAAATCTTTAGGAAGGTCCGTTCTTTCTTCAGAGGAGCTCG